>VDFB02190615.1:0-12873 GCA_007258455.2 Sequoia sempervirens
GCATAAATTTTGAATTTTGGGTTGATTTCTCGATAAAGGTTCAAAAGCTGCCCCAAGAGTTCAAAAAGGTTATGGGATGCAAGAATGATGTAAAATTAGGTTCAGATTTGGAAAATTGGTGAAAATGATAATAAACCCCATTAGAAAGGTTAAATTAGGGTAAAAAACTCTAATTTTATAGCTTAAATAGATCAAGAGGGGCCATTTTCAATTCATTTGTGCATTCACACTTAAGAAATTCTTGCAATTTGAGCTCTAACCCTTCAAAAAAATGGCGTGTCGTGAGCTTCCCTGACAGATTTTTGATCGAGTTCGTGAGTACCAATGGCTTCTAGGCACATGACCACCAGTATGTGATTAAAAACTTGATTTTAAATTTGAAATTTTGATGCATTTATTAGGTGTTAGAATTTAGAATTTGGGGGTGTCGCTATATGGTGACGCCCAAACTTCAATCGGAAACACCCAAATGATATATAGCGATGCATATGTCTTGGGTGATGCTATTTCAAATTTAATTTTAGGGTTCCAAATTTTAAATGGTGATGCAGTCATATTTAGTGACACACTTGCTGATTTGAAAGTTAGGGTTAGATCATTCCAAATTCTAAATTGCGACACCATCTTGTATGGCAACGCATTTGTCAATTTAAATTTTAAAATGCATGAAGTGTCATTGTTTAAATTTTGAATATAGCAATGCATTTGTAAATAGCGACACATTTGTGATTGTTGAGCTACAAATTCCAAATAACTTCAATTTTTTGATGATTTCCTAACGTTGTGGGCTTCATCAGTGCAAGAGAGCTTCCCACCATTGATGTCGAGAGAGCATAGACCGATAGTACTAGAGAGATTAGGTGATCTATTTGAGTTATGCTAGGAGCACCTGGGAGAGATCATATTGTAGTACGTTGTGTACACACTAGTGATTAGGACACATCTATCCATGATAACAGTGTTGTGTGAGAGATGGCACAGCGAGATGCTATCCTTCCACCTTCTGACGGGAGAGGCGATAGTGAACTTAGAGGATGTGTGGTGGATATTGTAGTTTCCTATCCATGATGATTGTGTGATCTATGATCTTGATGCTGGATTGGATGCTGCTTTGAGGTGATGGAGATGGACCAAATTGCATTAGTCATCTCATAGATCGATTTAGAGACATATAGAGGTCATGTGTCGACCTTCAAATTGATCATAGCGACCACCATTTTAGGTTTGGTGGCTTTGGACAGACGCGGCCGCTTCTTCAATCCAGGTTGGGGCTTGGCTTGGCAGAGGATGTTGTATCAGAGGACTCTTTTTGCATGGGGGCCTATGATGTTGGCCTCCCTATACCATGATTTGCATTATTTTGTGTATTATGATGGGAGAGCTATTGGTGTAGGGGTTACACTCCTTCATATTGGGCATGGGAGCGCATTGTAGTGCTTTGGTCGATTGTACAAATGGTGAACATGGAGCTAGATGATCCCATCATATGGAGATACCAAGGTGCCATTACATTGAGGTAGATATGACATATTGGACTCCCGTACTGGCAATGGGTGATAGATGATATGACTATGTTCTAATGGAGGCCAGGGCTTTAGATGTCAACTTGGTTTGATGATACTTAGTAGCTCTACTTCGCTTGGCAGACCCGTTATATGTAGGGTTGGGAGCATACTATGATTGAGAGGTACCTTCCTAACAGAGTAGCCAGATAGTTTGGCAATGTCCAATACATGCCTGATGATGCCTATAGGGCTCTTTTTGCTAGAGCTACCAGTCAGGTTTTGACATGGGGACCCATGACTCTAGCAATAGAGGTTGTCGAGAACTTTCATCAGTTGGTTGCATAGCTAGAGGCATACGATTAAGGTCAGCCCATTGCTCAGACTACTCTATCTTATGATGCATGGCTCGTCCCACCTTGATGGCTTACAAATCCTATAGGTGCTCCTCCCAGAGGGAGGCTGCGAGGAAGAGGGGTCAGGGATAGAGGATAGGGTGGCCAAGATGGCTAGGGTGGACAAGTTATGAGGTTTCCTCCAATAGGACAACAACCTCCACAACAGCCTCCAGTGGTACAACAACATCGGTGTCGCCACCGCCGCATGCCAAAGATGATACAATAGTCACAGCAAGAGGGGTCCGTGCTTCTGACAGGAGTGGGACGTGCCCGCTAGTATATATTTTGGTTGTGACTACTGAGTGAGACTAGGCTCGACAAGTGGTTGTTGTGACATCTGAGAGGGATGCAACTTTGCAAAGAGTTCAGGAAGTCATGAGTGAGAGAGACCAGGAGGTGGCTCAATGTTAGCAGATTGAGAGCCTTATGACATCTACCAATGGTCGAACAATTTTGATCAAATTGTATAGAGAGGTTATTATGGAGGTTGCGTAGTACAGGAAAAATTATCATTGAGATGTTCCTTTGGCTTTGAGACAACCTTATTTTTCACAGTGGAGTGATGCTCTCCCTCGAGCAGAGGATCAGCCTGAGTGGCAGGCTAGAGAGGGTAGCAGCCACCAGGGCTAGCTTTCAGATGTATAGAAACTTTTTTATTTTTCCCCATTCTTTTCACTGATATACATTCATGGGATCATTTTTTATAGCCTCATGGATATTGTTCTTATGATCGGTGTACATACATTGATCCATATTTTGTACCATGACACATTTTTTGATATATATATGATATGGATACAGATGATTCATGCTTATGATGTGTTGAATTTATTTCGTATATGATCATGTATGGATGCATTTTATTTTATTCCTATGTTATATGTGATGATTATGATATGGATGAATGCAATGTTATGATTCTTTTTCATTATCTTTTCACGATATGATATGGATGATTATGATATGCAGATGTTATGGATGCAAATGATATGGATGTATTTCTTTTTGTATATTTTCTATGCATGTTTTATGATGATGATGTATGCATATGGATGGATGAATACAAATTTTTATGATATGCAATGATTTAAGATGCTTAGAATGGAAAATCTATAATATTCATCATGTCTTAAATGATTATGTAGAATGTATGATGTGATATGGAAATGATTATGCTATGATAGGTGTTGTATGATTATGAGATGCATGTATGCTGATGGTTTGCGACGCAAGTGACGCAATCGACGACGTTCTCTAAGTTTATCGTTCAGAGAGTGACAGAAGAATGGAAAGAATTAATAACCATTGCCGATGATGATTGCTTTAAAAGATCCAACAAGTCCATGATCCATCAAGACTTTATTATAGATGGTGATGAGACAATGCAAAAAAAATGCAGGATGAAATGTAGGATGGGTGCTCACACTTCGGGATTGGGTTTTTCACCATTCCTTATTGTTTGATATAACACATAGATATGATGCATCAAGGTATTGATAACCAGGACAACATTGATATCTAGTGTAATGGAATTTGACTCGAAAAATAAATAGGATAGTTCCTATTCACACCTTGACATACGGAAATGTTGTTGGAATGCAAGTTAGAAGTTTAGAACATATTGGACCAAAGCATACACAATAGTCAACAACATACTCCAAATGACCTTCCTACACACAACTAAGCAAGTATGCACCAATATTATTTTACAAGAGTATCCACAAGCACACCAAATGAAAGATAATGATCGATGTCCCATTCCTTTCTCTCTAAATAGTTTTAGATAGAAATCATCAAGAGGTCCTCATAATGGGTCATTAAGATAAATCATAAGAAAAGATCAAAGACAAACAATTAGTGTTATCTATAGCTCTTTCCTAGTTTAAGTTTAGCTTAGAGTGATATCCAATGTTGATGTCCATCACATGAAGGATACATCCTAGGACATGTTGATTAGAAGGTTGTTTGATGTTGGGACAATGATGCTGTAAAATGAGTTATTGATATCAACTCTCAATCGATGCATTTTACTCCATGATTTAGACTCCTAGATTTTGACTTTGAGTCTCACACTTTACAATTTCTATGTTTGTTTTCACTCTTGTTTTTCCAAAGGCAAGGTGACAATCGCTTATTATGGGTGAAGGTTTTGCAGGCGAAAGTGAGATGGGACGGATGGGTTTGATTTCTAGAATATTTGAATGTTTTTGGTATTTTAAAATGTTTTGAGGCTATTTTTGGTCTTTTGAAAATTTATGTATGCTTAGGTTTTTTTTATTTTTTGAGGTTATTTAGGGTTTTCTAAATATTTGAGGCTTTTTAGGTCTTTTGAATGTTTTCTATTGTTTTTGTGTTTTCTATTTTTCGAATGTTTTTGTATTTTCAAATATTTGGATGTTTTTGGGATTTTATAAAAATATTTGGATTTTTTGGGATTTTCTGAGAATTTTTGAGTTTCAACCAAGAACCTTACCTAAAGAAATATCCTAGGGGCCTCAGTGGTTGATCAAAGATTAGACTTTCCTACATTATACATGCAAAGACTGATTTACAAGACAAATATATGAACAGATGAGAGACGACAACTAATTACAACAAACTACTAAAGGAATGACCTAGGGTGTCGTGGGCACATCAATGATGGCCTTGCTCTTACATTCAAGCTCGAGACAACGAAGTTCGACCGACTTGACCTATTTATAGGAAAAAAGATATGAATAGATGAGAGACAACATCTAATTACAATAGACTACTAAAGGATTGACCAGGGTGTCTTGGGGCATTGACACGATGACCTTGCCTATGTTCAAGCCTGTGAGACAACGAGTTCTAATAAAGGAGACATTATTTTGGATTTTGATGTTTGAAGTTTTAGGATTTTGATGTTTTCTGATGTTTTGGATTTTCCTCAACTAAAATATTTTGTGAGGTTAGGAATCTTATGTCTCTTTTACTCAATTAGGTCTATCACCTAAAGGAAAGAGATAGATCCCACACCAAAATCTAGGTGGTTCACCCAAACTAATGCAACTAAAATGAAATTAGGCCTAAATTCGATGATCTAGATGCAACAAATTGATAAAATTGATTGATTATTAATGCAAAACCTAAGAAATATGAAGTGTTTGAAAACACAGTGTGATATGTAAAAATGAACTAGAAATGTGTACAAATGAACTCTAACTTAATGAAAACTAAAAAGAGTGCACTTGAGATGAAATTTTGATGTTGGAAGGTGTTTTGGAATCTAACAAAATCACTTTTGATGACCAGTAGGACTCATTCACACCGATGGCTAATTATTATCATGCTTCTCGTAAACTTTGCTTAAATGGGTTTCTCGACCGTCAGGAACTCCAATTCTAATGAAAACAATTTCTAGCTCTGAAAGTGGGACTCATTCACCAATCGATGGTGAATTAGTCCTCCAAAAAATCTGGAAATTCAAGGTCAACTCTGTGGGTCTAGATCTACACTTGTCTTCTTATTGGGTTGAAAAAATCAAATCTATAGAAAATAGGCTAAATGTTATCTCCAAGCTTGAATTAGGGTTCAGTTGACTTGAATCACTTTGATGACTTGTTGATCACTTTTCAACACCTATTTCTTTAACAAATCTGCCTACAAGACCTACAAACACACATGTAAAGAGGCGAAAAAAATGGATAAGGGTTAGAGTATAGGGATTTTCCTTGATCAAATACCACTTTGGTAATCAAACCTTTGATAAGGAAATGAAATGAAATGAGAAAGGAATAAACAACATGCAAATGTCCTAAACTCACCAAATACTTGTTGTTGAAGTTTGAAGATATGTCAATGGCTACTCAAGATGCTTGATAATTGTTGATTGAAGGATGTTATGATGGATTGAATGCAAGAATGCTAATTGATGAAGAATGAGTGAATGAGATGAATGAGGGGTTAAAATGGATAGAAAAACACTTATTTATACACACTTATGCCCTAATTACCCAAACATACAACATCAAAGGCTGACATAACGTCTTAATGAATAAAAAATTGAAAGAAATTTGAATTTATCTTGAATTTTTTGCCAAGAGGGACTCATTCTCAACACATGGCGAATGGGTCCAACTTTAGGCTTGCAAGTGGGTGTTAGGAATTAAGTTGCTTTTAATGTTGTTTGTTAGGTTTGTATTCAAAAACACACTTAATTAAGGCCTATAAATGCATAAAGGGGCCAAATAAAGCATAAGAAAGGTGTAATTAGTGATGACAAGCCTAGAAAAGCATGAAAGCTTGTTACAAGATTTTACAACACTTTGAAATAGGACTTGATAAGGGATAAAAAGATAATTCTTAGATGAATTATAATAAGAAGAGATTAGAAAAGTGTAGAAATGTGTTACAACACTCCACAACACTTTCACAAGAAGTCATAATTTGAATATTCAAGACTTAATGTGATTGCATAAGTTACATTGCAACATTAAATCCAAGCAAAATAGATCAAGCATCATAGGAAAAAAGACCTAAATGACCATGAAAATGTCCAAGATCCATTTTTCTATGGTACATGCCTTTACAATTTTTGGAATGTTTTTAGATTTTTGTTGTACAAGATATTACAAATGTTTTTGGATTTTCTAGATAAGATTTTATGAATGTTTTTGGTGTTTTCTAATAGGATGTCCTATGAACTCAAGATGTAAAAGAGCCCAACTATGATGTATAATGAAATTTCCCCAGTGTGATATGTTATCCTACTTCGATAAAGGTAGGATAGACTGACCTTGATAATATGCCAAGTAGTGCTAAAAGAGTTCATGATACCTTACGGTGACAAGCCATGATAAGGATGCAGATGAGGGATGAATGGTGATGCAAAGAATGATATGTCAAAAGAGCCAAAGAATATATGGAGATTCCTTATTTACACAAGGTGCCTATTTGCTAGTTTTTCACCAAGGTACTTTCCCAAAGTGCCATCGAATTGGTTTTCACTAGAGGATTTTTTATCTTTACTGTTTTCAATCCTTTTCCTTTTTTTTGGAGTTTTATCATTTTTTGTTTTTTTTATAGATTTTTTGGCAATGTTAGCCTCATGTTGAACCATCGAGTTGTACTGATGTGGATGCCACTATCATAACATGCCAATGATACCCTACTTGAAAAAGTTGTTTTGCTAAGATATGAGCACTGGAATGCAACCTTGAAGAACTCTGATCCGCCTTGTGAATACCAGAATTAACCTTGTCTATTTGTGCACATCAGGATATGGTGCCTTTAGAATCCTTATGATGAAGGGTAGCTTCGAACACATGGTCAATGCGAGAATTGGATATTGTGAATGGAGTGTATGGTGTCATGCATGAAGGAATATGAGATAGATTGGTTGATAGTTTGGAACCTTTGACTCTCCAAACTTGGGAAGATGACTGATGATGGGTGGGAATGAAGGTTTTCATGGAAATAGGACCAACCACTAGATATACTTTGTTCATTTCTTGAGAAGCTTGCTTTTGTATTTGAGGACTCTTTTGATGGATACACTTACCTTTTTATTTTTCCCCATAGTTTCTTTGACTAATGGAGTTTTGGAGGGATGATTTTCTTTATTTTTCTTTGGTATCCATTTGTATTTGATTTTTCCTTTGTCCTTTTTGCTTCACAACGTCATTTTTTTTTATGATCTTCACCTTGCTTTGATAGGAATTCTTCTTTCTACGTTGGTCTCAATTTGTGTCTGAGATGATGGGTGAATGCCAACTCATGATACAACTAGTTGTAGCATTGAAAACATTTTCATCATAAGGATTCTTTGTGCCCCATATGCTGATGTTTGTTGTAGAAAATATTTCCCTCGTTAGTGTGAAGGTATTATTAATATTTAATCCTTTTCCCTGATAATGTATCCTTTGTAGCCACTGAATATGACTTGTCATGAACACATGATATTGCTATGGGTTCCTATTGTTTAGGAATATGAATTGTATGCTCTAGTTCTATGACATCATTCTCTATTGATACTACTTCAAAAGATGTTGATGCTAACTCAAAAGATGTTGATGATGAACAATCACTATAAGAATCAAGAATCTCAACCATTGCTTGCTCATGAACTATTTTTCTTTGATTCTATGACATCATTATCTGTTGATACTGTTTCACGAGATTCAAAAAAATTTTATGATGCACAATCACTGTAAGAATCAATAATCTTGACTATTGCTGGCTCTTGTGTAGGAATATCAAGAGTGGGAGACTCATGTTTTGGATGAAGAATGTCTATATGTCCATCCAAAAGAAACATCTTAGGAGTGATATGGGGGACATCTTTGGAGTTTAAAATGGTTTGGAAAATGTTGCTTAATTCTTTGTGAAACTCTGGGGATAGGGGTTCTTGATCTTGAATCGATTTGGAGTAACTTTCATTATCCTCAAGAGCCTCCTCTTGACATGATCCTTGGGTGGATGATATATCATCGATAAAAGACTTCACAACATTTTGTGGGTATGGGTGCAATGAGCAATATTTTTGGCTTGTTTGGAACTTCTTCAACATGCCCAATAATTGAGTCATATGTGGGATAGATATCACAATATGATGTCCACTTGATGTCATTATGGTATAAAATAGTGCCAAACAATATTGATGGGTTTGGAATTTTTTTTAAAATAGTATCTTGATACATGTCTAATTCCTCATAAACAGTGTAAACATGTCCCAATGTGGTATCCTAGTTACTTTTTGAAGTTGATGCATTTGTTGAATATTTTGTTTTTCCATGATCAGACATAGGGTTAGTGTAGATTTTTCAAATTTTCATTCCTAGATTTTTGATTGACCTCAATGTCTCTTTCTTCAATAAGATCCTCTATTAGATGTTTGAGCCTAAAACAATTTTGTGTGCTATGACCTTTGTACTGGTGAAATTCACAAAAGTGATACTCTCTATAGCTACGAGGTTTGATTTGTGGCTCTTGATAGTTTGAGAAATCTGGGAGTGTGATAAGGTTAGACTGTATCAATCTCTTTAACACATCTTCCATAGGTTCCCCTAAGGGAGTGAATTGTCACTTAGGAGCATTGTTTGTTCTCTATTTTCTGTGTTGAGTATTTGTAGCATTGATCATTGGTTGATTGTTTGACGGTGATGTGTATGGTTGTTGTGTATTCATAGTTTGGGTGTTTTCTTGTCTAGGAGTAGTTAAGATCACCTTACATTAACAACACCATCACTAGTAACATTCTTGTTCTTGGCCCAATAGTAGGGCTTGTAGTTAAAAATAGTGGATAGGTGATTTCCTTTATACACTTGTGTGTTTCCCTATGAGATTAAGGCTCTCTCAATGTTAAAGTCTCTAGGGACAAGCTCATCATAAGATGTGATGCACTGCATCTTCAAGTGGAAAGATAGATCGGTATATATTTGCTATGATGATGCCCACTTGTTGTTCATTGAGAAGTGGCCACTTGCTTTTACTAGCTCTTTGCCTCCATTGTTGGAAGAAATTGGAAAAATACTCTCCTTTGTTTTGTTTGAAAGTTTACAACTCTTCTAAGCTTATATCCATGTCAAGATTGAAGGAGAAGTTTCTTGGAAATTTTTGATACCTAGAGGCAATTGAGAAAACCAATCCATGGCAGGATCTATTAAACTTTGTGGGAAGAGGCACACTAAGTAGGAAACATTGTAGGCAACCTCCATACACATGACATTGAATTCTTTGATGGTCTACAAGATTTCCTCTCCCTTTTTATTTATCAAATTTGGAGATTTCAAAGCTAGGAAGGAATGGTACCATTGCAATATTTCAATCAAATGGATAAGGACACAAGTTTTGTGTATGGGGTTTATTTGTATTTCCCATTTGAAGGTCTTGCATTTCTTGTGAGAGTGCTTTCAATTGTGATGCTAGATCAGCTTGTGGGTTGGGTGAATGAACATATGTTGGGATGACAGATGGGTTGTATGCAGGATTCTGATATGATAGGGTGTTGTATGGGGTGTATGTGGTGTGATATTCTATGAAGGTAATGGGGGGATTGATGTATATGTTCCTAATGTGTTTGGGTTGACGCTGTTTGATTGAGGGTTATAATAGGAACCTTGTTGTTGCATGATCAATTTTTTGTTTTTGGGCATATTGTTCGGCTTGTTGGGTTGCTAGAGTTGTTTGTTGCCATTGTAGCGCTACTAAGGTGGCTTGTTGAGCTTGTTGTTACTGTTGTGCCACTAATGCAGCTTGTTGTTGTTGTTGTTGGAAAACTTGTTGATAAGCCTATTATTGTTGTGCTGCTAGAGCCACTTGATGAACTTGTTGTTGTTGTTGTGCTAAGGATGCTTGTTTGGCTTGTGTTGTTAAGGCTACTTGTTGTTGTTGTTGGACTACTTTCTGGTAAGCTTTTTGTGCTTGCTATAAAGCTAAGGCATGTGCCTTCAATGTAGGATCAATCAGTGGTTGGGACATCTGTGATAGGTTTTGGGTGTTGATGTTTTGTGCGGGTTGTAGATTGTTGATGAGAGGTTGGGGGTTCCCTTGGTTCAACATTCCTTGCAAGCTAGTGGATTGAGATGGAGGAATGTAAGTTGGAGGTCCTATTTTATTTTGCAAGGTGAGAGGGACTGTGGGGAAAGATGATGATGCAATTGGATATTGCGATAGTAATGACACATTCAGACTTTGTAACTGATTGAAAGGGTTCCCTTGACTGATGGGTAGGGGGTTCCCTTTTTGTATTTTTGATGTGATCAAGGTATTAGCTTGGTTGATGGGATTCATAACCAAGGTGTTATTTTGATTTGGGTTGATTATAGATGGGTTTGATGTGGATGGTGGACTGACTTGAGTAGCTTGGGTAACCACTTGTTTCGATTTGTCAATGGGGTTGTTGGAACCACTTTTCAAGGGTTTACTTTGTGTGAGAGTGTTCACTTTCCATTTTTTTCCTACTTGAGGTACTTGGTTCACATTACCTTACATAAAATTAGGCATACTTTGGGTATTTGTGATAATGGATGAAGATGGTTGCACTCGAGATGTCAAGATTGTTGTGGCATCATGGAATGTAAGTGGTTTGCTAAAGGTTGGTATCCAACTTGTTTCTTGAGGAAGGTTGGTGGTTAATGGAATACCCAAAGTTGTGTTTGTTCCTAGACATGAAGTGAGACCAAGGTTGGTTCCTAGCCTAGTTGCAAGACTAGATGTTAAGGGTTGACCTGGTACAAGGGATGGAGTTGGCTGAATCATAGATGAGGTCAAGCCTTGTGTCAATGATTGTGCAACAAAATATGGGGAAATTGGAGCCACATTTTCTAAGGCTTAATTTTCCATGATTTCTTCTCTAGTAAGTCCAAATGGATTGTTCATGATGTCTTCTATCTCATATGTCCTGGTGGAGATGAAAGTTGTTGCAATGGGGTAACATAACTCCTTGGATCGAATTCCAAAGGATTTGGATCACTTGAGGTCAATGTGACTTTGGTTTTCTCCATGATTCTCTTGTGTTGTGATCTTGTCTTTACCATAGATTGTGGGTCAACAATGGGAGAGGTGTGTTGAGATTTGTGATTTTTGAACTCTCTAGTTGACTTAAATCTAGGTAAAATGGATGCTCTAAGTATTTTGGTAGCAATGATGATAGTGGGGGGTAAAAAGATGGGTGTTGTGGAGAGCGATCTTTACAAACATTTTGGGATAACACTTTTGACTTAAGTTTGATTGTTTGATGTTTGATGTTGGGATAAAATATGTTGAACTTGTAAATCTTTAGGGTAGACTCACAACCTTCAAGATGAACTAATTCAAAAATTATAACTAACTTAACTAAATGTATGGAAAAGTATTCATTTCTCATACAAAGTAGCTAAGTTAGGGGTTGATTTGATAGATGTTCAAGTCAAAAAGTGTTAGTGTATTCAAAAAATTTGCAAAGTTTGGATGAGGATGCAGCTTATTTAGAGTGGATGATTAGAAGCTTGACTACACTAGTTCCCCTCCATGACACTCACTTCTATGGGTCAACCAAGATTCAAGTTCTCATGAATATCCCATGACAAACTCTTCATCTCTACTAAGAACCCCAAGTATGCGGGACAGCTTCAGAATAACCGTTCTTACACCAACAAATATTTTAGGATTTTGGCATGCTAAAAAAATGGGTTTGCAGTAAGGGTAATCAGGGACATGGCACCTTGCGAGTGTCCAACAAGCCACTAAATCCTTTCATCAATCCTAATAGGGGCTCTTATACTTTTTATAGTAGTACCCCATTCTGAAAGACAGTGTACGACTAAGGCCTACATACCATGAGGACTTGAAAGTTTAGTCTTATCCATTTATATACAAGCCTGAGTAAAAAAATAGTTGGAGTTGCCTTTGAATTGATCTTAGGTAGGCCCCTCTAAAGATAACAAAAGTGAGGGAGCACACTTGTAGTTCGACCACCAGTTCGTGTAAAGCATGAGGGAACACACACAATGTCTCTTTCTCACACTAGCACGATTGTTCAATTTTAAACCCAATTGAAAAATGTAGGTAATTTTTTAGACAACCAATGTCACTAGAATGATTTTGATTCTCAAGATTGCTTGTGAAGCACGAGAGAAGTGCATATGCATTCAAATGACACAAATTGCAAAGAAAATTACAAGACAATGAAAGCACAAATTCATTTTAAGCCTCAAAGCAATGATGAGTTCTTTTTAAGCACCAATTGAAAAATGAAGTTGCCTTGTTCAATTTTAAGCCCAAAGTAAAATGATGATATGAGGGTTCAATTTTAACCAACTTTGAAAATGAATTTTAGGCCCAATTGAAAGCTAGTTGGTCCTAAGATTGTAAGTTTTAAGCCCAATGGAAAATTAGTTGTCCTAAAGCATAAAGAAAAAAGTATGAATGTTGGGTTATACTTGCCCCAAAGTGTTAAATGTTTGTTACAATTATAAAATTTAAAGACAAGAATGATTTTTCTTCAATTAAGTGCTCCATGCTCCTCTTCAAAC
>VDFB02190616.1:0-11337 GCA_007258455.2 Sequoia sempervirens
GCACTGGGGGGAAAATCAGCGACCAAGGGCAATGTGTACTATAAGTTTGGCACCCCCCATTCTCTTTAACCTTCAATTTTCGTACTGTTTCCAAAGATCTTCTCGTACATTGGCACCCCCATTCTCATAAAATGGTATAAGATAAGACAAAAAAAATAAAATAGCTTAGTCTTTCACATTTTTATCGACCAACCTTAGGTCTTGGAAAAAATACCATAATCTACCCACATCTTGGTTGAGGTCTAGGATTTCATCACACATAGCCTTCATCGCATGAGTCTGAAGCAATTGTAGACTTAGCCCAAGTATATGCTAGGCTAAGGTAGATCTAACAAATGGAAATAGAGGCATACAATTCTTCTTTAATACCTCCACCAAAAACATATGCAAGGTGTTGGTTGTTTTTACGGTAAGCAGGTTGATCTTCTAATCTACCTATGGAATTGCCAATTCTAATAAAGGGCAGCTCGAAGGACTTGGACCAACTGACGAGGATTTGAAAGACCTCCTACACTTTGGGCTTTGCAAGACCTAGGAGGGTGATCCATTAATGCGTTTACAACCTCTACACCATCATCATAAACAACATTAACAACAATAGATAATCTCATTTAATAGCTCAACATAATAAGATAATACCGAATATAATTGGTTGTTTATCAATAATATCAACTATTTGGAGCATGAGATAACTACAACAACATTTCACAGTATAAGATAGTCATTGATTTGCTATTTGTAGCAAGCTCTAAGTAAAGGAAAACAAATACTGAACCATACAAATAAGTACAACTTAGATCAGTGCCATATATCCATTGGAGGAGTCAAATTTATAAGCATCTAAGGGTTTATGACAGATTTAACACATAACATATAAGATCCTTGATAACATTGCTTTAAAATCTCATCAAAATGTATTCTAACCCAATTCTACTTATCAAATCCTTATACAAAACATATCCACCTTACAATCCCATTCAACATTTTAATTAATTCCTTGAATTAAAGCTGCTAAAACAAGAATCATACACACCACAACAAAGGAGATGAACTAAACAACCCCTTGATCATTTTATTCAAAATTCAGATATGCTTGTGACAATGAGAGATATGAGTCTAAATTAATCATATCAATTCAAATTCCAGTACTGTCATAAAACATCAAATCCCCATGAATTCAAAACCTACTACAAAATGACTCAAAACCTAAATTGCATTTTCCCTAAAACCATCAGACTTTACAATTTGCTCTACAACTTCATCTATACTCAACCAAAAATATCTAACTTGCTAACCCGTACTTCTGGCCTTGAAATCCTTCTTATAGAAAAATAAGGAGCAAACAAGCATTGAGCCAAAAAGCACATGTGTCACCAGCCAATTGGACTGCCTTGTGATATTCCAAAAATTTGTTACAACAACAATCTCCCCAGAGAATCTTCTTGTTCATCGTGCCTGCTGAGAATGGTTGATGCAGCAACAAAAAACTTCAAGAATTCCATGCCTAGAATGTCACCAAAAAACAAAAATGGAATCTGTTGTAACTGCAACAACTGATTTGTCAATCGTTAGTAGCCTACTCCTTTTCACTCTTCCTCAGTTAAATATACATTTACCCATTTTTGGTACTCTTCATTAGTTGGTGAATCAAAATTGATGATCTCATTTACCTTGACACTATAAGGTTTGTACTTAACTACCACCTGATTCGATTCTCTTTCAAAAGAATCCAAGAATGAGTTGGTGCTAATTATTTTGTCCATACAGCTCACCAACAAATCATAATCCGAGTTAACCTATTTTTGAGGGTTTTGTAGTCCAAACATGATATAAAGGGGCTCTTACACTTTTTGTGATTACTGTAGCTTGTGTAAGAGGCCCCATGGATACTGTTGTAATTGTAGGATGCATGAATATGGAGTAGGATGAGAAATAAAGAAGGTATAGCTGCTGTCCTCAATAGTTTTGTGAAGAAAAGCATGTGAAATGAGAGGTTCAAGCCTAGGTTTCAACAAAATATGTATGGGAGATTTTATTTTATGAATTTTTATCCATGTGCAGACCTAATGGGTTGTTTCTGAACACTGAATATAAATGATATACATACACACAAACACACACACACACACATATATATATGTATGTATGTATGTATATGTATTTTTAAATGTAAATGTAAATGCAATTATTGATGCCTCCCAGAACAATAAATGCAACATATCATTAAAGAAATCTATATCTATGTATATAAACGTGTATTTCTAAATTCAAGTGTAAATGCAAAGAGCATATGGTTTTGTAGTGTTATAGATACAACATATCCATAAATTAATGTAATTGAAATTCTAAAGTCTTCAACACATATAATATGAAATCAATCAAACTATTAAACTACATGAGAAATAAATGAAAACAATAAATGCATATGTATGGGTATTTGTAAATGTAAGTGTAAAATAAATAAGAATAATGAAAATTATAAAAGAATACAAGGAAAGGTCTCCTTCCTTCTTGGTAGTGATAACCTCCTCCACACACAATCCTTAAAAATTACGAATAGAGGAATATAATCTCTGAAGAACTTAAAGTTGATTCTCTCCTACTTGATGCAATTAGTCATTTTATCCTTACAAACATTTATAGTAATTACTAGAGGCACATAGACCAATTCTTCATAATAGAAGAATTTGATCATACTTTTCCAATGATGGCATTATGAGAAAACCTTAGGTTACATGAATAATTCCTAGCTAAGTTTTTTAAATCATGTCCAACCGTATAAGAGAAGACCACTGCTATGTGTACCTGGATACCATGGAGAAAGGCTCTTTGGGATCTTTCATCAATCATCCTACCTTAAAACATACCAAAAGTCTCCTAGCAATTAGACATAGGAAGATTTAAGATGACTTAAAAAATTTTTATTGCCAAAGCATAAACTTATGATGACTTAACCAGGCCTAGTACACACTCCCTCCCTGTTAACCACTTAGACATATGAAAATTAAATGTAAATTTTCTACTATTTTTATTCATGTAGGTATCTAATAAACCACTTGGTGGTGTTTCCCTTCAAGTTTATTTACTTGAATGAAGAGCAAAAGTCCTTTGATTACAATTAAATAATACATTTGAGTCCTTGGTTGTGTAACTGGTGGACCATAGTCACATTTAACACTTGTTACAAAGTTTGGGAGTTAAAACTTTAAGTAGATTTGATTTGTGATGGACACATTTGGATGGTAGTAACAATTACTTGCAATCTATCAAGACTTGATTACCTTATAACCTATGAAATTCTAGTGATGAAATGATAGATTAATCATAATGTCACCTTAGGATCACATCACCATGAAAGAACTTCATCCAACATCCTTATGAGTGTAGGTACCACCAAATAGGTATTTTTCAGATCTGTCTTCCTTGAGCGAGGGAAATTCAGGAAGAGAAGAGGAAAGCAAGACATGTAGTATGTCTAAAAGAGGGAGATCAACTAGAGGTCAAAAGATTAGAAGAAAATTTTATAAACGCATGAAATTTTTTCTTGCTGAAGGGGGGTCATGTTCTTATGATGATGAAAGTATATGCGACATCGAGGTGGGCTTGAGGTACAAACATCTACGGAAACAATGGGTACCCAAGGAACTTCCTCCAATAAACACTAATTTTTGTGTCAATGAGAGGATATATCGCATAACACCATCATCATTAAATGGTTTTGGCCTATTTTGCATGGAAGGCATAAAGGTTTGTTACGAAAAAGTTACTGAATTGATGGAGTATGTCAGACCCTATTACAATTACAAAGATTGGATGCAACTGGTTTGATATACACGAAGTATGCATAGGTATGCACTGTCAACAAATTATATACAGCTAAAAGATAAGGATCAAAATAAAGGAGTGGCTATGTACATTGATGGAAGGCCAAAAGCATCAAGGAATATTGCAGGGTTTATAAACAGTACATGACTTGGGTCAACAAATAAGCAACCCAATTGCATATTTGAGGTGCGCGAGGGAAACCGTGTATTCATATGTGTGATAAAATCAATAACTGCAGGGGAAGAGTTGTAATCGATTACAATTTGAATCGGTTAGTTACAAACATAGTTACTATGGGGGTGGTACATACTATGTACCATTTTACCCAACCTCCAATTAATGACTCCAACATACCATTTTATTCTTATATTTTTTTCGTAATTCTATTGATTTCATTTTGGTAATTTTTTTTATATTTAGTTTTTGTCACAGCGGGACATTGATTGTATGGAGAAAGCTCCGACCTAGAGTATAGATTATGATTTATCTTCAGGCGCTTCTACCCAACAGGTTTACCTCATTGTACTTGTACAAATTAGATACGAGCAAAATGTTTTATTATTATGTTGTTTTGATAAGTTTATTAGGTTAATTTCGATAATGTTTTTAATATTCTTGTTGTAGTCGATTGATCGAGGAAAGGCACCAACAGTAGACGAGAGTACCATAGGGAGGTGCAGTCAATATTATGTGATCATGACATCACTTATTCAACAAACCCTCTCGATATGATAAGGAAGACCCCAAAAAAATGCAATGAAGAAATCCTTAAGTTGTTATTCATAGTGCCTCAAACAGATGAGATAAGAGAGAGGGTTAAAATATTGACTGAGAGATCACAAAACTTGCAAGTAAGCTATCATGAGGTCTTTAATTATAACATAAGTTCATTCATGGTTTTATATTTTGTACTCTTTTATGTCATGAACTAAAATATGTGTTGTTTTTATAGGATTTTTTTGCGTCCTCATGATGCTCCTGGCCATGATCAGGGTACTGCAAGTGCTACCTGAGGAGTAGGGGTTGGTACAAGTGTCCATCCTGCTCTTCCTGCGCATACATCACATCATTTGACCCCATCATTTGTGCCTATATTGTCATCTGAAATGTCAGAAACACATACCATGTAGGCATCCGTTAGTGCACCCTCTAGCAACGAACACATGCTAGAACATGCATCAGGACATGTACCTGGGGATGCAGAGGCCACTAGTACTGGTGATATTTTAGCAACATTTCCTGGATCTTCCCGTATTACTAGTATGGGAACATTTTCGGTTACATTTGTGGTGACCAAGGATTTTGTTCCCATAAAGATAGAGAAGGTCTCGGGTACTTTAAAATGTTTTAATTACTATTATATATAATCCAATTGAAATTTACTTATTGATCGCTCTTTTTAGACTATTGATCCCATGATCATTTTGCAGGAAATGATATTTTTTATAAACATCTAAGTGATATTACATTGGAGCTTTTCAGGCCCACCATACGTACATGGTGGAATGCCCAAAATCAAGATTTGAAAGATGAGCTCATTAACCATTTAGTTGTGCTCTTCAGTGATAAAACATTCAACCGAACCAAGGTCCTTAAGAAAGATGGTACCTATCTAAAGTATGTGAGGGACCATATAGGTCATATTTAGAGAAGAAAAAAAAGTCTAAGCATCCCCCCATGATTTCAGAGAGGGAGTGGAAGTACCTGGTGTCGGATGGAAAGGAGAAGGCTGAAAAGAAAAAAAGGAAAGACACCACCGGGCCAAGGAAGGTATGTGATACTATCAACAATGTAATTATATATTGATTACTCTTTCTTTCTACATAATCTAACATATTTCAAACTTTTCATAAGCTTCCCGACACATCGAAGGCAACAAAGGAAAGACTAGAAAAACATGGGCAACACAAACTTGGCTCTAGTGGTTATATGAAACTAGACGCACGAATTGTAAGTATCAATAAATGAAATATTGTATCCAAATAATACATTGAAAACAATTTTAGTTTTATCACACCATAGAAGCAAAATTCATGATCTTAGGCAAAAATGTAGGGCTCTAAATTCAACAGAGTTCCCACAGAAGATGACCTAATGATTTCCTTCCAGCAAGGCTATGGAGTCGTGGCTGAATGCCTAAGATTCTTGACTAGGCAAACACAATCTTCCACTGCACCTGATACGCAGGTAAATAAACTCAATAAAGTTTATTTAAAATTGAATATTTGTGTAATCTATTCAATATTAATTTCCACCATAAAGTAATTACATGCCTATTTGTTTTAAACATTTAAGTAATGATAATACTACACATGAAATTAGAATGCAACCTAGTGAGGGTGGAGCACAACTTGCAGATGAAGGTCATGGTGTGCATCCTGATACTTTAGAGCATGTAGAGCATGATCAACATGTTGAGCATGATTATGCTAGAGAAGATTAGGAACATGATGTGGCCCCATCAGGTAAAGAGGACCACTCTAAAGTTCTTTTAAACATATTTAATTGCAATTGGTGTATTAATTAATGTAACCTTTTGTGTTTCAACTTTAGAGCATGTAGAGTGTGATCAACGTGTTGAGCATGATCAGGCTAGAGAAGATCAGGAACATGATGTGGCCCCATCAGGTAAAGAGGACCACTCTCATGTTCTCTTAAACATATTTAATTTCAATTGGTGTATTAATTAATGTAACATTTTATGTTTCAACTGCAGATCAAGATTTAGAGGGTGTTCAGAATGTTGAGCATGAGTCTATAACAGAAGTTTAGGAACATAATGTGGACCCATCAGGTAAAGAGAACCACTCTAATGTTCTTTTAATTAATGAAATACTTGTAACAATAATAATAAAACATATCAGTTTAACATTTCTTTGTTATTAAATCCAAGAGGAAGGATATTTGAATGATATTAAGGAAAAAGAGAATGAGCTCCTTATTAAGATGCACAACATCATTTCTAAAGAAGAGGAGTTCTGGAGACAAAGATCTAGAGCTTTATGGTTATCTGCAGGTGATAAAAATACTAGGTACTTTCACTTGTCAGCCTCAAAACATAGGGCGGTTAACAAAATCTCTCTTATTGAAGCTGATGGTAATAGGTATTAGGAGGAGGAGGACATTAGAAGGCAAGCTGTTATTTTCTTCAAAAATATTCTTTCTGAGAATGAGGAAAATAACCAAAATGATCAGGATCATATGATAGAGTCTATACCTAATGTGATTAATCAGGAAGATAACTCTAAGTTGACTGCTATTCCATCTAGTGAGGAAGTTAGGAAGGTTGTCTTTTCCTTTGAAGGGAGTAAAGCTCTGGGTCCTGATGGGTTTGTTGGATCTCAGTTGTGATCATATAGTTTTTCCTTGATGTCAAAATCCCTTTTAGTTGGTTCTCTTTGATGATCAGTCTCAGTTTGGATCTTTATGATTTATTATGGCACTTCTTTGATGTCTCTTGGCTATTACAGAATGTTATTTGTTATGGTTACATTTCATGGTGATGAGCTTTTTGGTTCAAGTTGTGAATGCTACATCTTTGACTAACAAAGTTTGAAAGATGGTTTCTTTGTCAGGATGGTTCTCTTTACATATCAGGCTTACACATTGGCATGAGTATGGTAGGGTCTCCCCGATCCACTTTGAAATGTCTGAGTTGCCTATCGGCAAGACATTTCAGATATCATGGCGATTGAATTTAACATACAAGCTACTTTCGGCGTGACATTCCCATTGTCATTGGCAATCAGCACAAGAAAGGTTATTTTGGCAAGACTTGTCTTTAGTTTCGGCGACAAAAAAGTGTTATCTATCGGCATATGTAATACCGTCGGGATAAGGTCTTATCGATTTCATTATGTCACACTGACCCACTTCAGATTAAGCATATCGGCATGAGTTTGGCCGTCGGGCTGAGGTCATAGTGAATTCATATTGTCTCCCCGACTAGTGCATGTGGACGTCTATCAGCGAGACATTCACGTGGTTTTGGCGAATGAGGATGATCTTATAGGCAAAGGTTGTGGCTTCGCTGAAATGTCACAGCGAATGTGCAATGTCACACCGACTACCATTGGACAATTTCCTTCAGCAGGAATTTTTGGAAGTCTCGGCGAACAAGTGTGAATTCAGGGTGTTTCAGTATGACTGAAATGATCTACAAGATGTCTCCCCGAGAGCGAATGTCATGGCGATAACTAAGAGGGATGTCTGGCAGTGCAGTTGCCTTCAGCATAAGTATTGAACTATCTCAGCGACTCCGAGTAAATGAAGATGTTTCGGTATGACTCAAGCTGTTGTCGAGAGGTCTCCCCGACATTGGTATGCTATAGCAACCCTCATAAGATAGAAGGGTGCATTGGCAAGAGAAACATTATGTTATAGCAACATCACAAGGGATTTCTATCAAAGGCTCATCGGTGTGATATTGATACTGTCTTGGCGACTTGGAAATGGCAAAGGCCTTCAGCATAGGTTTTGAATTGTCACGGTGACAATGTGTATCAAAGTGACTCTCAGCAAAACATTATGAAGTCTACAAGAGGTCTCTCCGATATCATTTGGTCACAACGATAGTGAATGAAAGGCTTTCGGCGAAAAGATGGTAAAGTCTTAGCGACTCATAGTGGATAAAGTCTTTCGGTGAAACTTAATGTATTCTATGAAATGTCTTCCCGAAAGTTGAAGGTTACAGCGACTCTCAAGAGTAAAAAGGGCTTTTGGTGTGACTTAGTGTGCTCTATGAGAGGTCTCCCTGAGAGTGATAAGTCATGGTGACTGTGAACGAAACAAAAGAACATCGATGAGAGATATCTTTGTGTCTCAGCAAAAGCTCGTAAAGATAAACATTTCGATATAACAGTTTATAGTTTGTGAGATGTCTCACCGACTTCACAGAGTCTTAGTGATATCTATGGGGATGACTGACTGCGTTATAAATTTCCTTCGGCAGAACTATATGGTTGTCTCAGCGAATAGTTACGAAGACTCAAAACTCTGTGGTCGTCATCATGGATTGGTATCAAATCTCAGAACGGTTACATAACAGGATATTCATCGAGTTTCTTTTTGAGCTATTGCATTTTTTGATTTAATGGATTTTTCTAAATATAGTTGCATACAGACTTCTTTGGTTGGTATCGAATCTCTGGAAAATATTCTCTGAGATCTTAGAGGTTATGATTTTCTATTAGTGGGCAGATAGGGCTTTGATGAAAATCTTTCAATTACAATTTGAAATCTCCTGATTCAGCGCAGAAATTAAAAGCTCTATGGATAGGCGTTACTCTGATTTCTACCATAATCTACAGATCATTATGAATCAGCTTCATATTCTAAAAATAGCAAGAGAGTTTCAAAATCTTGTAAAAAATGCTTGTTGAAGATTTCTTGATAACAAACATACTTGAAATGTATATAAAAACCAGAGTTGAAAACTGTGAAGGTGCTGCTGGCCTGTAATTCTGAGAGATAGTTATTTTGGCCGTATCAAGTGATGTATTGGAAAACTCTGTAATACAAGAGTTGGATTCCTAAAGTATTAGAAGCAGAGTGTTATGAACTTAACTGAAAACAGAGTGATCCTCTGATATATTATGATTGTAATTTTGAAATCTGAGTAAGGGGTTGGTGCTCCTTGAGATTGGTGTCTCTAAATGAGGGGTTGGTGCTCCTTGAGTTGGTGCTCAGAAATTTAGCCTATAAGGCATTGTTAAAAGTGGTTTTTTGAAGAATAAGCCAGTAAGGCAGTTTAGGAGTGGTTTTTCTACCCCAGGAGGGTTTTCCACTCGACAAATCTTTTGTCTCATTGTTCTTCTGTGTGCTCTCTATTTTTCTGTGTTGTTGTAGTTTCAGTTCACTGTTGGGTTTATTATTGTTCTCAATTCTGTTTATGAATGATTACATTCAACTCATGAATGCATTAATCAGAGTAATATTGAGATCAAATCTAAGCTATGTTTTTGGAAATGCAAGATATCTCACTCAAATCATATTTTCATAAGTTGTCTAATAGACTGAGTTAATGTTGTCATATTTTTGTGCTTGTAAATGTGATTACTTTACTCTATTGATGAAAGAAAAGGAAATCAGATTGTAAAATATTGGTCGAAGTTGAAAACGTGTTGACACTGATTCACCCCCCCCTCTTAGTGTTTGTCCATAACTCCAATAGGGTTTCCTATGTTCTTCTTTCAACGGTTTTGGGAGATTGTTGGAGAGGATGTGGTGAATGTTGTTAAGGAATTTTTTGGGTCTAGAAGTCTCCTAAAAGAGTTAAATGCTACTTTTCTAGTTCTTATTCCTAAGAAGCCTGGCATGGTAGACTTTGATGCTTTCAAACCTATCAGCCTTTGTAACTCTATCTACAAAATCATCTCGAAGGTTATGACTTCAATATTTTTAATTCTATTTCCAACTCTGATCTCACCTCAACAGAATGGATTTGTCCCTGGCAGACAGATCCTTGATTCTGTAGTCACAATACATGAGAATATCCATTCCCCAGTTGAGTCAAAGACTGAAGGTTTCCTCTTAAAGCTTGATATATCAAAAGCCTATGATAGAGTTGACTAGAAATTCTTATTTAAAATTTTAAAGGTGTTTGGGTTCAGCAACAGGGTTCTTCAGCTAGTGGAGCAGCTTGTGTCTACAACTTCAATCTCTGTTATGGTTAATTGATCTCCCTCGATTTTCTTTCAAAGCTCCAGAGGTCTTAGACAGGGAGATCCTATTTCTCCTATTTTATTTACTATTATGGCAGAAATTCTTGGAAGAAATTTGAAAAGGCTGATAGATCAAAGATCTCTTATTGGTCTTATACCATCTTCTAGCAATTTGATCTATTCTCATCAACAGTTCATTGATGATACCATCCTCTTGGGAAAATCTATTGTTTCAGAGGGAAAGTCTTTGAAAAATCTATTGGATGTGTATGGAAGGGTGTCTTGCTAGTTGATTAACAAACAAAAAAGCTCTCTCTTCTTCTTTAATACTCTTAAACACAGACAATATAAAATTGCCAGAATCCTTGGTTGCAGGGTGGAGTCTTTACCTGCCACCTATCTAGGTTTACCTTTAAGCCTTAAACCCCCAGAGTCCTTTTGGATTTCATTGGTTGAGAGGTTTAGCAAGAAACTTGTTGGATGGAAAGCAGCTCTGCTAAGTCAAGCCGGTAAATTACAGCTCCTCAAAGCTACTCTTCAGAATCTATTGATTTATGCTTTAAGCCTTTTTAAAATCCCTGCCAAGTTTGCAGATGCTATTGAAAAGATTCAAAAAATATTTCTTTGGTCTGGTGTTGAAGAAAGAAAAAGGTTTCCTTTAATAGGGTGGGATCTGGGGTGCAGACCTAAAAAGGCCGGTGGTTTAGGCCTTAGAAAAATCAGGATGGTTAACAAGACTCTTCTTGCTAAACAAATTTGGAAACTATTTTCGTCCTCAGGGGAATGGACTGAAATCCTGACAAGCAAATATTTGGAGAATAACAAATCTCTTATAATCATGAGGGAATCC
>VDFB02190617.1:0-17327 GCA_007258455.2 Sequoia sempervirens
AACTTTACTTTCGCAGAAATTTCTATACAACTTCACATTGTAAATTCTTTACAATTGGATTCCATTCAAAGTCTTAAGGCGGCTTGTTACTCTCAGATGGTACTCGCACACGTTGGAGAGAGGGCCCATCTAATCTAAAATATGTGAATTAATAAGTGTTTACTAACAGTGTGGTAGATTTCAGACGATTGCATGATGATATATGTAAATTATTTTTGTGTTTTATCCTACGGTTTAAGAAGAAAGAGTTCGAAGTTTAAACAGGTCGTATTTTAGCAAATATGGTCCTTAATCAGCCCCGTTTGTCTAAGAAATCTTGTGGATGCTTATGTGGGGAGAGGGCCCATAGAATTACCATACCATGTTGAACTCAATTGCCCCTTTGTAGACTTTCCTCTTTCTCTAATTTTTCTTTTCACATTTGAAACTGATAATGTTTGCACAGACATTATTATTATTGTAACCTGTCATTCAAAGAATAATGGTTGTATTAACTCTTTTTAAAAGTTAGCTTTTTTATTTATTTAAATATATTTTTTTTATATTGTCAGTATTTAGATATTATGTGAGGTTAAGAAGATACATCTTACAATTAATTTAAGTTAATAAATTTATATTAAAATTATAATTACTAATTAAAAATTATAATTTAAAATTAAAAAATAGTTAAATTTTGATGGGTTTGGAGATATTAAGGATGGTATTGTGTTTGTATATTGTATTTAGTAATGGCGTTCAATAATCTGGAATTTTAGACTATTCAAAATTGTATAATATGTAGTTTAGTTTATGGATGCTTTTACCTACTTTGATTATGACCTTTGTTGAATTGCACTTAATAATGTCTTGTTATTAGTCAAACTTACTCACTAAGTTAAATAGTGTGTTAATAAGTAGCTTTTCAATTTGCTGTAAATAGAAGGAAGTATTAAACACCTCTCATAGTGAGTCAAGTCAATTTGTTTATTTCATAATAATAGAAGAGCCAAAAACAAAATAATGCATAATGTTTAATGTTCTATTTTTGAATGGTGATCTTGGGATGTATCTAATATTTTTTTCATATACTCTTAAGATTATTATCCTAATCTTTGAATGCTCTTGACTAATCCTACTTTATGATAACTATTATCTTATTATTTTTTTCTAAATATATAATTGTGAAGATTAGATTCAAAAGACATATAAATTAACAACTAATAATCATAATTATGAAAAACCTATTTTAAAAATGAAAAATATAATTATAACTATACTTATAATATAATCTAAAATACAAAATGACTTCACTGATAATACTGTTAAAATTCTGCCGTCAATTAATAAAATGTATTCAAAACTGTCTTTAACTTATGAACTAAAACATCTAAAATTAAATAGCAAAGGATTTTATGAAATTCGAGTCCACTACTATCCGGTAAATATAACTATCATATCTCTTTCCGACAGTGCAATGCAGCATTTTCAAAGGATACACCAATTTCTAGAAATTGACAGTTACTATGAAAAACAAACGGTGGAAATCCAATTAGGAATACGTGATTTAAGCTTTATTTTCAACATAAACGAAGAAAATTTGTTCTCGTAAGCAACTAACAGTGAAAAAGACGACGTGTCTATCAGTGAAGTGATGAGGGATACGAAAGCATATTACCGTGGTCGTCGAAGAACGTGAATTGTGAGCCGGGTCATAGTTTGTAAGGCGGCTGGATTGAACGGGAATTTACGTTCGTAGTATGTAGTAGAGAACTACGCCACGGCTTTTGGAATGACCTTGCGACTTGAGATACTGTTGAAAAATATCAAATTCCTCATTTTTTAAAGAAAGAGAATACGAGGAAATAGTGTGAATGTCTCATAATTTCACTTTGTTTTAAAGAAATATAATAGAAAAGGTAATCATTTACGGAATTATATATATATATATATAATTATAATGTAGAAGGATTATCAAAAAGTTACTTACCAATTTTATTTAGAGTTAGATTTAGTTCATATTAGACTCAATTTACATCAAATTTAGTTCTCATCAAAGATCTATTTCTTTGTTTTATCTATTTCACAATATAATCAGTTATCAAGGAAAATATATATGGCACTCAATACATAAGAGGATCTTAATGATTTTCTTTGGACCTAGACTTTGTCATACATGGTGCAAAGGTTTCGAAAGAATTTAATGTTCCTAGATAGATGTAATAGATTCTCAAAATCCATTTGTCCATTTTTTATTGTCATTTATCTAGTTCCATATATATGAAGGATCAATATTTTGTCATGGCATTCCAAGAGTCAACATCAACGTCAACTATATTTAGCGATATGCTTTATATATGGGGTAACCCGCGGCGTTTCCCACGATTCGGCGCCGATGGGAACCCACAGCGCTGGGAATAGTGTTAAATTTATTGCCGTATTTATTAGCCGATAGGCCCACGAACGCCCAGGAATAGTGTTAAATTTATTTACAGTCAAATTTGTATTAAATTTTATCTGGCCTTGAGTGCCGTGCATTAAATATCACGTCCTCATCCGCCTCCATCAGGCATGGCTCCCAGCAGTTGCGTCGTTTCCGTGCTTTCCTTGTTGTTTCCGTGCTTGCCTTGCGATTAACTAGGCCACCAAAGCTCGCTTGATGCAATAAATGTGAAACAGCCTTGAGCAATGTTAAATGGCTCTCAGGGGGACGACATCATTTGTGTTTGATCAGTCTGTGTAGCGAAGGAACGGGTGGAACCAGAGCATATTTTCCCCCGCAAGGTAACTCCCTATCAATCTTCTGACCCTTTTCTATGCAATACGCACTAATTATCTTTTATTTGTCGTAGATCTCCAGATTGTTTCCTTGCAATCTATTCAACCACGGTAAGATAAGAGATCAGGGATTCCATTGATGGTTAGTGTTGGTACATTTCTTTCACCCCTCGATATCGTTGGGGTTCACGGAAAAGCCTGTTGATCGATTGATCAATTTTGGCTTTGCCAAGCTCCTTCAGGATATCTGCCTACTCTCACAGTGTCCATCTTTTTCAATGCCAGGTATATGTTAGTCAGGTTATGAGATTCTAGGGTTTTAATTTCACATGAAAAATGATATTGATTTACGGATATCCATAGGTATTGTCCACTCAGATATAACCTGTGTTTAAGGCGCCACTAATATACTACGGATTCTTCTAGGCCACTATTGTTTCACTGCTAATTTGAAATATGCATATTTGGCTTAATTGTTTTCCTATTTTTCCACTGAATTTCTTTCTTTAGATTCAGGTGGAGGAAACATTCCAACTGTCGCCAAAGGAAACTCTTTAAAGCTGCGCAAATTTCCTCTTAAAAATATTAAAAGTTACTGTTTGCTTGCACTCCTAGCACGCTGGATTGAATCTGCACCCTCTACGTTTGGAAATTTGCGCAACTTTACTGAACCCTTAAACAGTTCTGTGCAATATTTGAACACAATGCTTTTATGTACACTTGAGTGATAGCAGCAAGATGAATAATGATGACAATGGATTGCAGTAAGTTTCCTCGTTTCAAGGGTTAGAATTTCCGTACAGGGTTTGGGAGGAAAGACCTCTAAACGGAAAACTTGTGTTAAATGTTATGTCTAAATGAATCAAATGCTCAATTTTTGTGCGCACTCCTTTCTTAATTGGCACTAAATTTAAATGGAAATAGTGTTCATATACCTGCTATTTTTCTGAAAATAAATTATAGTTTATTCAAAAGTATGCAAGACATATAATATTTTCAATATAAGTAGACATTAAATAATGATTACAATATAACACTGAATAATTATTGAGGAAGAATTTATTCTGGTAAGTTTTTGCATTTTCCGCAGTCTGGTGTTTGTGTGCATTTTACATGCTTTACTTACAGTATAAGGTCCTAAAAAATAAGTTCCATACAAAAAGTTTGTTTTATTTCTGGTTGAGACTCAAATTCAAATTATTTGGTTTTGAGTTTGGAATTTAAGATGAAAATGTAATGCCCCAATCGCTTAACCCCAAAGGACAACAACACAATAATTACAGCACAATTTTTTTTTTAAAAGAAAACATAACATACATGTTATACACATTAAGTCATAACATGAATTTCATTTAAATAGATTCATTAACACATACATCCCTTGGGGTACACGAAGAGTCATTACGCGACTTAGATCCATACAACATCAATAAAGAATAGAATCCAAGATATAAAGTAAACAATAACAAATATAACACACATATGAAAATTCATTGATAAAAAGCCATTTGCACATAAATACAACATATGCATGATTAACATAACACATTGAAAACCAACTGCCATGGCTAATATTACATTATAGTACAATGTTCAAGAAGTACAATGATACAAAAGTGTTTCCAATCATGAACGGAAACCATACAACAAGATAACATGATGCACAATATCATAACTGGTTCCAAGATAAATACAATTCTGGAGTTGCCGCAACAGCATCAATCCACACCTCTCAATCCTTGACTAGGGACCCAATGGGGTGCTTAGCACATTCCACCCGACCATGTGAGTCCGAAGACCCACCCCCCGTGCTAGGAGCTAACAAGAAAGAGACCACAACCAAGAACATCCAAGCAGAGAACCACAAGACTCAACGTCATACAAAAGTATCATAACACTCAGGAATTACAATGACATAATCAATCACATCCAAGAGTCATAAATCTCATCACATAAATCAAAACAATGACCAGTAACCAAATAACCAAAGGATGATCATGAAACACCTCCCATAAACTGCATTAATAAACATGACACAATTCCAAATTGCAATAACCAATCTAACAACATCATATCACAGTACCACAAGGGTACAAGGTCATAAGTCAAATATCAAGGAGATCATACAAGACCACAAAGTACACCAAAGATAAAATAGGATAAAATCATAAATCATCTCAAATAATTGTGTTTCATCAATTCAAGACAAAGAACCACTTCCAGAGGATTTCCAAATAAGCAACATAATAAGGAGTGTTAGAGGAGAGTGTCATCGCATGGCTTAACATGGATTCTCCAGACTACCTATTGCAAGGTGCCGCCTCCATCTACTGACGAATTATCCAGACAATCCGAGCGCTAGGAGCCGCCTCCATCTATGGTTATCCAGACTACCTATCTCAAGGAGCCGCTCCATAGGGTTGCTCATGCGGAATCGTTAACCTTTCATGAAGACAAGGTAACGATCTTGCCAACCACGGCCTTCGCAATCCCCTTTAGCCTGTGATAGCACTAAACGGCGGACGAGGCATCAATTATCTTTTTAATGTGATTCTACCCACCCCCTAGTTAATTATTTAAATTATCACTTATTAATTTCACTCTAACGAGGGCTATCCTAGCGCCCCTTTGTGCACCGACCACCCACTTAGAGCCACTCTCTCTCTCTAGACACTCAAAACATAAAAACCAAAATCCAAGGGTTGTACAACATAACAAGTACATTAGATCACAACAGAAAAGCATGCAAGGCATTACCCATATTGCCATAAATACATAATCAAAATCTCAACAATTCATGTACAACCCTTTCAAAAATATGAAACCAAAACACTTGCCACAACAAGGGCACATAAAAGGAGGAACATTAACCAATAGTAAAATAAACCTCTGGAAGATTCACATAAAGTTACACTAGGGTTTCCCCATGAAAGTATGACAACAACAAAAAACAAAACCTTGAAGAACCAAATGCGATTCAAATATAATGAGAGAATACATCAAAATAAGATCAACAACTCCATTAAACAACATCAACAACTTCGATATGAACAAAATCAGAATTCCAAGGGAAACCTCTATTTTCTCCTCTCGAAATACCCATAACTCAAAGAACTTTTCAATATGACTCATTAACACTCAAGCAGAACCGTCAATCAAGACAAAGACAACATTAACCAACTTGCCACTTAGGTAAAGAACAAAAGAAGACATATAGAAATGTAAGTTAAATGAGAGAAATTCCCTAACTCAAAATCAACTCACGAAAAGTCACATTGAAAGGATCTATCAAACAATCCATAAATCGACTAATTCAAATATAATATATCCATTCATTCAATAAGAAGTAACTTGAAACCACCTAAAAAGAACATTATCTTAACGATCAATCATTTCCATCATTTAAGGATATCACAATATTGCGAAGTGAAAATAAAATCTAATGGTTTAAGCCATAAGACACTATTCACAAGTATACTCTTCCAAACACAAATATATTCCAATTTACACATTATAACAACAATCTCCCTTCGAAGATCAACCCACTCAAACCAACAATTTGATCCTGATATCAATCACAAGTATTTTCTAGAACTGTTCTTATAGAAATCCCACAAATCAACTATTAAAAGAATATGAGGGAAATTGACTTAGAAAAGATCATCTAATTTTATTCATTTACATAAACCCTTTGTTTAACTAAATATAATTAATCAAAACATTTATCGAATCTACAATCATTCACTAGCCTTTATTGTAATACCCAACTATTTAAAGTTTTCAAATTTATTTACTTCCATTTATCTTATAAATCAATTCTCCCACCTAAACAGAAATAATCCTTATCGCCAATATTATCTACATACATCAACAACATACAAAACTCTACTTTTCATTATTTCTAAGTTAACTATCCCACTTGAAACTAATCAAATTGAGAATAAACTAATCTATCAATGTTACCCAAATTATTAACATAAGGAAACTCTCTCTCTAATCACTTTACTAACCTACTCAATAACATAATACCTAACTACCTAATAATTCTAATTTTCTAACTCTTATAAATAAATCATTTTCTGAATATAAACACATTAATTACAAAGTCTTAAGGAATAATTCCATATCTTATAAGCACCCTACTAAAGAATCATTACTAAAGAATCTCTATAAAACATAATTTCCAATTAACCAAATATTAATAATTCCATTGATTAACATGTATGTATAATTTGTCTTAAGTTAAATCTCTTATTAAAATAAACCTTATATGATGAGTTAAACAAAAGAAAAGAATACATTTAAGGGAAAAGTATCCTATAGTATGATTCCTAGGATGTTCGTAACTAAAATTTCAAGAATGCTCAGGGTCAAAAGATAACCTAAGTCTCCCATATCCTCATATGTTTAATACTACTATTTGTTCAATATTGAATTGAATCTCCCACTTGCAATTTATGCAACCAACCCTTATTTTCCTTTTTAGTCATAAACATAATACACATATAATTATAATATTTTCCACATCATTACTTCCATATTCCCTTAAACAATCTAAATCAATGCAATTACTCTTCCCTTTTATTTATTCATTATTTCAACTTTGCTAACCATAAATTTTCTAATAATGCAAGACAAAGTCCATGAAGATACCTATAATTTATTTCTAAAAGTTCCTTTACCATTCTAAAACCAATTCACGTACTATACACCTTAAGTCAATAAATCAAGTAACCTATTTTAATAATACATTATTTATTATATCAATAATTAATCTAAATTTTGAAAGCACTTGTAATTAAAACTAATTTTAAGAGCACTTGTCCAATGTTCACAACACTTATTTACACCTCACCGTTGTGTTATTATACATTAGGATTTATTCATTACACATCTTTACTGGCATTGATGCTATTATAGACGTGGGATACATTATTATGCAATCTTGTTTGATTATTATTAATGTTTAGATATTGCTATATGTAACAAAAATGCCTCCTACTTATCTATTATTAATGTTTCCTAGAGGTATTACTTTAATATTCATACAAGATTAAAACAATATATCAATATTATTATTAATTTCAAGATTGATCTACAGGGATTAAATTTAGACATTCACGATTAATTCTAACATTGATTTATACCAATAGTTATTGATGCTGTTATTATTATTATATATATATATTTTTTTTTACTTACTTCCCCTTATTTTGATATACTTGAAAAGGAAACTATTTTATTCACTTTATTCTTATATGAAATATGTTTATTTTCACCTAGAGAAGAATTATGCATCGAAAGAACCCTAAGTCATTTCCATAAAAAGAACAACCAGAAGAAAATTAAGCGAATTAAATACAGATTAAGGACATGAAGAGGCATTCTATCTGGTGTTAAATACAGAGACTGCGATGGAAAAGAGCAGACAGATCAACAATAAGAGAAATCAGTTAACTTTTAAACTACCTATTAAGCGGCTGAGGCAGTATAACAAAGAATGCAGAGGGATCACTTAAATCTGTATACCTTACCATGTTCACGTGCTTTACTGTGATGGGTTGACAATGAAACAGAGAGAGATTATTTAATTTACTACTCCTTTGCAAGTCTAAATGTTACAGCTGTGACGGTTTGCCAATGGTTTCAGAGAGATTTAATAAATTTAGATTACCAGACTATGTGAAGGAGCTCATCTAAGCGCTGTATCCAATAACATCAATTTCTCTCAACTTTGACTGAACGGAGGTAACTGGAAAGGGCTTGAAACATTGCGCAGACCAAGAGAATTAAATAATCTGCTCATTGGTCCTCAATTTCTTCATAGGAACAATCTGCTCATTGACAGCATCAAAGAAGACACACGAACCAAGCTTCCTCCAAGTTTGAGATGGTTACGGTTGCAAAATGTGAGAAGATTTTTTGAAGAAAGAGTATTGAGAGAAGGTCATAGGGCCGGATTGATTAATATGGTGCTGCCACTAAAAGAAATATTCCCTTAAATATGTTTGAATGCAAAAAGGCAACAATGGAGGAGGTCACGACTAGTGAAATGCCCTCCCCTATTCACAATTGAGTTGAGTCTCTCAAAATGGTTGAAAGGAACTGCTACACCAACATGAATGAACAAGAATGACCAGCAGGAACAACAAATGTGAAAACTGAAGAACGGGAAAGGTAAGCGGTGGAACAAGGTCGAGTTAAGAGGGCCCATGGGCTTGGCCACTCAAGAAGTCAGTCTTAGAGTGTGTATAATTATTGAGAAGCTTCTGATGGAGGCAGACGAAAAATCAAAGGGCATGAGGAGCGGCGGCAACTGTGAGAAGCCATTAATATTGGAAGGTGAGTTTTGGAATTTGGAAATATCGCCATTTACCTGTATTATTATCAATTTTCACTCCTATCCACACAACAGAAGGGAAGGAAAATTTATCCCAGTTTGAAATCATTCAAGTGACAATTTACGCATAATTTCTTTTCTTTACTGTATTTCGCACACACATTTTTATGACGGTTGTCAAACAGAAATGCGTCAAATTCAAAAAAAGAAGAAAAAGTTATATGTTAATTCTCTTACTCATAAGTCACGTATTTGCACCTCGCCTTTCTCCTTCTCTTTTTCCCACCGCTGCGAGGATGAAGACTTGAGGTCAGGCACTCGAAGCAAAATGCCAGTCCCTCTCTTTGCAGGTTGCCAATTATCTTAGAAAGTGAATATTGGCCCCCCCTGAAAAATCCCCCTCTTCTTGCTATAAGATGGTTATTTTAAAGTGTTGTAGTTATCACCTTTTTTTTTCTTTCTCAGTCAGTTACAAATCCATAATCAATTCCCAACTGTTACGATAGTTTGCCAGTCAAATATAGTTAGTATTTATTTTAAACATTAATAATATATTTTATTAGAATTTATTTCATCACCTTGCTTACCATAATAACATTATTAACTTATCAATTAAATTAGGTACCAAACTTTTACTGGCTTTTCTCCTTTTTTTTACCGTCATTCAAACTTAAGTGAAATTTTAATATTTAATCCTTTCTAATATTTTCTCACTTTTACATTTATTAATCGAATTTAATTATTAAATGATAATTATCTTTCCTCATAATTTCCGATTACATTCAATAACAAACAACCAAAGATAATTAAATTAGCGTTTATTAATGAATCTAATTCTTTATTTAATTCCAAATAAAACAAGTAACCCTATAATTAAATTAACTTTTATTAATTAAATCCAAACATATTATTAGTGTTACCTCATAACCTTAAAATTAAATTAAATAATAAAATCACCACATCATCATGACATTACCAACAACAACTTACTTAACATCAACGACGACCGAAACATAGGGCACTACAAAAATATCGATAGTCTCCGGTTGCCAATCTCTCTTTAGTAGTTAAAATTGATCACCACTAGTAGTTAATCAAACAACTAACTTTTTTATTTTCTTTTTCAATTTTTTAAAATGGATGACATTATTTTAAATTTATGAAGCTCATCTATATTTTCAGTTTCAAATTTCAGGGCTTATATTTGATGGTCGTGTGACCGTATTTAGAGATTTTTGTTGTAAAATACAATCCAAATTTTAAGAAGATTGTATCAAATGAAAGGAGAGATTTTGGATAGACTGTCAAAAATTTTATAGAATTGTAATGATATATATATTTGATTTGTATATAATTTTACTTGCACTAAGGTATATAATAATGTTTTAAAGGCACCTTTGAATAGATAACTGTCATTAAAAAAATTGTTGACAGGCAAGGTGGACCATCAAATTTAAGCCCTAGGTTCAATGTTAATCAAAATAAAATGATTAAATTTATATACACATGCATAGTATAGTTGGTCAAGTTATTTTAGTTAACAAAGTCAAGTGAATTAAGAATAGATTTGAATTTCTATTCAACAACCATATTATGTTTAATTTAATCTAAATTGTTTTATTCCATCCATACATTATTTACAAATTTAATTATATTTATTAACTAGAATGTATATTTTTTAAATATTACAAAATAATATTAAATTAATTTACTATATATTATTTAATACAATTTAAATAATTTCTTATATTAATTAATAATTTAAAAGTCTTACACTTTCACTCTGTAGTTGTATGAATACCGTTAAAGTTTTTATTTCATTTAAAAATAGTCCATCAAAACAAAAATTCATAGAGCCTCTTAGAAATATTTAAAAATTTGATAGCAAATTTTAAAAATTCGTAAAAATTAAAAACCAAAAGTTGTGAGAAATTTAAGTTTTTTCATCTTTCATAATAATTTATTATAATTACAAAATAATATTATATTATTATTTACAAATTTAATTATATTTATTTACTTGAATGTATATTTTTAAATAATTACAAAATAATATTATATAATTTACTATATAGTATTTATAATATTTTATTTATGTAAATATAACTATTCTGTTTATTTCAAATTGTCAAATCAATAAATATATTTAGTCAATAGGCTTTTTTAATGATAATTACAAAATAATATAATGTTAATTGATATATAATATTGTAATTACAAAAAACTATTCATATTACTTTATTATGATTACAAAATTAATATTATATTAATTAATCATATAATATTAAAGAAAATTAGACTTTCGCTCTCCAGTTGTTTGAATATGTTAAAGTTTTTTATTCATTTAAAAATAGTCCATCAAAAAAAAAATCATAGAACATTTTAGACTTATTTATGCTTGTAGTTTGGGTCTTAGTCAATACCTGTGCCCTTGTTAATGACAATTGTTTTTTAATATTAGTATCGCTATTCATAATAATGTATTATAATTATAGAATAATATTACATTAATTTATTATATAATATTAAAGGAAATTACACCTTCACTCTCCATTTGTATGAATACGTTAAAGTTTTTACTCATTTTAAAATAGTCCATCAAAAAAGAAAATTCATACAACATTTTATACTTATTTATGCTTGTAGTTTGGGTCTTAGTCAATACCTATGCCCTTGTTAATAACAATTGTTTTTAATATTAGCATCTCTATTTTGAATTATAGTTTCAGGATATGGCTAATGCACGAGCACTTGAAGATGTTATTACTATTTCAAGCAGTGGTTCTACTTCCAATGCACCCTCACCACAAACCCATGAGTTACCTCTATCAGCAACTGACTCAACATCTGTGGATTGGTTGGGTTTCCCCCACCATAATGTTGATGCTCTTTCAAACAATGTCTTGACAAGTTGTCGTGAAATTTTTGAAGACGCTATGCAGACAAGCCAAGATTTAAGCGATGTGGAGGATCATGAAGTTGAATTGGTGCAAGAAGTTGTCCGAAAATTCCATGCGACCTATGAAGCTCTTGAGCTATTTTATGGTTTCCTGCGTGAATTGAAGTATTGTCAATATTATGGAGTGGCCAATGCATTTGAACTAAAGCGTGAATTCCAAGATTTATTGAGTGATATATGGTCTAAGAAGTTCAACTAACTTCTTGGAAGGTAGTTACTTTTTCAATATGTCGATCAAGATTACTAGTATGATACATATTAGATGTTTTTTTGTGAAACTAAATGAGGATCTCAAAATAGCTATATGTGGAGCGAAATGGATTTAGTGGTCGACCTTATATTTGAACCCTTAGTTGTTATATATTAAGTTTACATTGTAATGCCATTGTACATATTGATCTTTATAGTTCTAATTTTAATGAATATAACTTATTCTAATATTTGTGTCCCCTTATTTTGAATATTATCTTGAACTATAACCTTGAGTCTACCAAATATATATTGGAATGCTACTCAAAATGATGATATATTTGATCATTATTGTAAATATTCACTCTTGCAACACTTAGCTATGTGAAGTACCATAGTCATATATATGCTTCTTTCAAACCCTTTGAAATATTCAATGTTGAATATAGTTATATATTATGTTTACATTGTAGCACCCTTGTGCATATTGATCTTCATAGCACTAATTTTATTGAATATATCTTATAGTACATATTGAGGAAAAATATTCCTCCTCGCATTTTCCCTTTTTTTTTTGCAAATGATGTGCTCCACTTGTGTATTCTTATGCTCAACATTATGTTGAGGTCTATGCTTTCTAAAACAAGAACCTCCGCCAATTGTATGCAAACACTATCTTACATGTAATGTACTTTTGCAGGGTTAGTCAACTTCCATAGACCATGGCTACAATATTAACCACAAATGCAATTAAACTTATCCATGATGGGAATGAAGGGTTCAAACCTAATGTGCAAATTTTGTCTATTTCAAACTTTGGCCATGGCCATGAATGTAACAACCGCTACAAGGTAGAAATATCTGATGGGGCCTACAAACAAAAAGCATCTTTGCCTCAGAAGTACAATCATTGCATAGAATCTGGTGAAATTACAGTTGGATCCATAATACGAATGACAAAATATAATTGCCCCAGACCAAGCAGGTCTCGGTGAGTAAAGGAATCCAAAATTTCCCATAACAAAATCATTATTAACTTTTTAGCTTCTTCCTTGTATTAGTAATTCTTACTCTTGTCTTCCAAATGTATAGGTGGATTGTCATTGTGAACCTTGAGATTGTTTGTACAAACCAGGCTATAATCGGTCATCCTACTTCATTTTATATGGAACCAGAGCACCATATAGAAAAGGAAATGGGAAAATCTACAGAGCCACATGCAGAGCCTGATACAATTAGCGCTGCTAGAGTATCAACTCATGTGAGAAGATTATTTGGTGTGAATCCTTCTAGGAGTAGAATGGAAGCACCAGCCACAATTACGCCTATTAAAAGTTTGAATCCTTTTCAACCAAGATGGACTATTAAAGGTCGTGTGACTGCAAAAAAGGATATCTGCAGGTACAATACCCAAAAAGGTACTGGTCAAGTTTTCACCTTTGACATCATTGACAGAGAAGGGACTGAAACACGTGTGACTTGTTTCAATGAAGTTGTTGATCTTCATTATCAAAATATTACTGTTGGGAAAACCTATACATTTTCTGGTGGTGCAGTAAAGGTTGCTAATAAGCTTTACAATAGGTTAAATAGTGGGCTAGAAATTTCCTTGTCGGTAGAGTCAAAGGTCACTCCTTGTGAAGATGACAACTCTATTCCAAAACACGTATTCTCATTTACACCTATCAATGAACTTGCAAAGAAGAGTAGCAACTCAACTACTGATGTTATTGGAGTTGTCACTTGTGTTAGCCCAAGCTCCACAGTAAGGAGAAGAGATGGGATAGAGGTCCTAAGGCGCATAATATCCTTGTTGGACACGACTGGGGCAACTATAGATATCACTCTATGGGGCACGATGGCAGAGAAGGAAGGTGGTCATCTTCAAGACAAGTATCACCTACAAGAAACAACTGTTCTCGCTATTAAAAATGGACGAGTTTGTGAGTACAATGGAAAGGTGTTGAGTACATCAAGTAATACAAATTTATTTATAGACCTTGACATACAAGAGACACAACAACTACAAACTTGGTTCAAACAAAGTGGGGCTAATATTCTATCACCTTCAACAAAGTTTAGCAGCCCATCTATGCCTGTCACTACAATAACAATCAGGGATGTTCGAGAACAAATTCCTCATAGAGTGCACCATCTCCAATGTACAATAAATGCAACATTGTTGTCCATCAAATCTGAATCATTCTGCTATCCGGCATGCCCTAATGAATTATCAGGAAAACAATGCAAGAAAAGATTGGTGCAGACTGAAGATGGAAAGTGGTTTTGCTCAAAGTGTCACGTAGCATGTACCTCTTGTAATTATAGGTACATACTACAAATAAGGTTACAGGACCACACAGATATGCTATGGGCAGTTGCATTCGACGAAGCAGCAACAGAACTCATGGGAATGTCTGCGGAAAAGCTATACTCTCTACAGTTTGAGGATGACATAGAAAGGGATACTCAACAGGTAATTAGAGACGTGTTGAACAAAAAATACTTGTTCACTTTGACATGTAGAAATGAAACATACAATAATGAAGAACACTTGAAGGAAACTATCACAAAGGTTGAGCAAGTTGACTTCATTGCAGAGAGCAACATCTTACTTTCCAAGATCAAAGAAATGTGTAGTGACTCTTATAAAATTATAGTTGATCTAAGCTGCTAAGTTTACATTTCCCAACATGTCTTGTATATGACTCTTATAAAATTATAGTTGATAGTTTTGTTCAGGCAAAAGAATGTATTCAAATATCTAACCACATGTGCCACGTCTACCTACAGATAGAAATATATAAGTTGCTAGGTTTACATTTCCCAATTCATGTCATGTATATGACTCTTATAAAATTATATTTCCACTCCAAGCTTCAATACTATGTGTTTCAACTATAACTGTAACAATAATATCTCAATAAGACAAATGTAACAATCTGTATCTATTTGCTTATGTCTATATATATGTGGAGTCTACTTCTAGCATTGCAGCACTCATGAATCTACTTGCTTATATCTATTTGCTCATGTCTATATATATGTGGAATCTACAACTATCTTAAAACTACACTTTAATAGAGATTAGTTCTATAAATTATGACTTGAATATGTCATTTTTTTATTTTATATTTTCTGTTTTAACATATGTAGATACATGAATTTTAAGCATTCTTCTTTCAACATTGTAAGCTTTAGATATGTTGTGTTCATCTCACATATAGTTGTTTGAGTATGTTTGTGCTTCTCTTATTACTAATTCAGCCTTGCACTCCCACTGTACAGATGGACGACCCCTCCCCCGAGACAAGTCAAGCTAGCTTGAAACAAGTAGAGATTAGAAGACAACAGACCCGAAAAAGAAATCAAGATTACTATGCTAGGCATAAAGAAGCAATTGCCACCCGAAGATAGATTAAAAAGTTGCACACCATCCATATCGACCCCCGCCAAATAGAAGCACAGAGACTACGAGATCGTGAGAGAAGCCATGATTACTATGCTCATCATAGAGAGGAAATAACTACAAAGAAACACATTAAATGTTTGGAGAAACAAGCATGGCAAGCTCCACTATTGCAAATAGAACAGGACCTAGAAGATCGAACATCATTCAACACAACTACTAGCTTCATTAAAATAATGAAAGGATTTCGACAAAAGATAGATGCACTTTCCAATAGGAAAACATGCATTATATGCAAGGAAAACTACCCAGGGATGCTTCTTCATTCATCCGACCCCCATGCTACTTGCAAAAGATGTTTCAATGAGAGAGGTATACATCGATTCTCCTCACTCAACAACATGGACCCAGGAGAACAACCTGATGTGCTTAGAAGACTGACCCAAGTGGAGGAAATGCTCATTGCTAGAGTTAACCCAGTACTACAAGTAGCCCATGCACCTGGAGGGCAATATAAATATAGCGGTCACACAATTAGCTTCCCACAAGATATCAAAAACATTGCAAAAGTTCTCCCTCAAAGGATAGAAGACTTGGATGTGCTCATAGTTCGAAGACTGCATACAGAAGGCCATTTCTATGATTGTTATGTAAGTAGACTTCACATCATAGATGCATTACAATACAAAGTGAAATATGACCCATACTATAATGATGTTTCCATAAGTGTTGATGGTTTGGCTCAAATTCCTGAAGTTAGCATGGATATTTCAAGCATGTTGCACACCATTGAAACTAACGAGTGTGCAGGGGTGCCAAATAATTGGAACACCATTGATGAAGATGAAATTGAGGATAGCATAGTACACACATCATCATTCATGGCTAAGTTTCCAAATAGACGTCGTGAACTAGAAATTATTAAGCAAGCACTAGACCTTGAGGACAATACAAATAGCACTATAGATTGGCCTGAAATGAACTCATCACCAATAAATGAATACAATACTGAAGGCTTGCTTGATATGGCATTCCCAACCCTCTTCCCCAATGGGGTTGCACTACAAATGCAACCGCAGAGTAGGGAAGTCTGAATCCATGAGTATGCACTACACTTGATAAGGTTCCATGACCAGAGGTTTGGAAGGCATCCAAGGTTTCGATATTTTATGTTCAATCTTATGTTGCGACATCGTAGCCAAGGGCTTGCAGCAATTTTCATTAAAAAAAATGCAGAAGAAAACATCCTGACAACTATTGAAAGCCTTCGTGCACACTTGAAAAGCCTCCCTGACACACAATTAGCTGAAGAACTCATGCACTTTGGCTCTTCAATGCGAGGCACAAGACCATATTGGAACAAGAGTCATTATGAGCTAACCAATATGATTAACCAAATAGGGTCTCCCACTCTATTTTTCACATTGAGTGCTGAGACACAAAGTGGCCGGACCTACAACGATTGCTTTCAAATGACACAGCAATGGAGATGCAGACAAATAAACAACGTCTTGACAATGTAATCAATAACCCCCACACCACATCATTATATCTCCACCAACGATTTACAATCTTCTGTGAAGAGGTCATCCAAAATCTTTTTGGTGTAAAATATTATTGGTATAGATATGAATGGCAGCATCGAGGAACTGCACATGTGCATGGATTCCTTTGGC
>VDFB02190618.1:0-17928 GCA_007258455.2 Sequoia sempervirens
TGAAAATTCAAAGCATGCCCCCTTGAATGCGCCTTGACTCATGAGAGGCTCCAAGAAATTTTCCAAGTATTCAAAACTGGAAGCTTAGGGTATGATTTTCGCCTGGCTAGGAAAAGGTTGAAAATATATTCTAAGTCTTTTAAATTTGAAAGTCAACCTCCTATATGCGCCTGGACTTGCCTGTGGGGCCTTGAAAAATACCAAGTTCCAACACTTGATGTAGAAGACCTCATTTGCGCCCTTGGAGGAGAAGATGAGTCTAAAAAATTTCTAAGGCTTAGAAATTGAAAGCTCAGCCTACTGGATGCGCCCAACATTGAGGATGAATGAAAAATTTGGTTAAGGCATTGAAAGTGGAAGTAGCTACCTCCAAATGCGCCTTTGAGGGGAGATGGCATATTCTAAGTGAGAAGAAATGAAAGTGCAAGGTATGAAATGCGCCTAGCTTGTGAAGGTGCAAGAAAAATATTCTAAGTTATGAAAAGTGGAACCTCCATGGTAGAAATGCGCCCTTGCCAAATGGAAGTCGGGTAAAATTTCTAAGTGTTGCAAATTAAAAGTAGCCCCTCTCATTTGCGCCCCAGCTTCAAGGAAGAGATGGAAAATTTTCTAAGTGGTTGAAAATGAAAGTATAGGGGGTGAAATGCGCCCCACCTTGCCAAGGTAGTATGCTAGCTAAAAGTGTTCTAAAGTGTTGCAAAATTGGGAGAAGACCCCTCCATATGCGCCTGGAAAGAGAAGAAGAATTTGAAATTTTTCTAAGGGTTTTAAATTTGAAGTGCACCCTTTAAAATGTGCCCAACAAAGGGGGGAAGTCCTTGAAATTTTCTAAGTTATGAAAACTAGAAGCTTGCCTAGCCATATGCGCCCTCAAGGTATTAGAAGGCAAGTGGAGATTCCAAGGCGTGATGCATGCAAAGTGAAAGATTCCAAGGCGTTGAGCTAGGAAATATGCTAAGTATGGAAAATTTGAACCTCAACCCCTTGACTGTGCCTTTGATTTGTGGAGAGATAAAAAATATTCTAAGTATGTGAAACTTGAAGTGTGACCCTCTATTTGCGCCTAGACTTGAAGGGATAAAGTTTCCTGAAGCACGAATGAAGTTGCCGGTGGAAAAGTCAGTGAGTGCCGGCTTCACAGGGTTGATGAATATTTTCAAGTCAAAGCAAAGAAATACGCTCAAGGGTGAAGAAATGAAATAAATTTGATGAGAAATTATTTTTCTAAGGTTCAAAATTCAAGAAAATTAAATGAACCCGTTCGTTGTATACCCATGAATTCGACACATTCTGAAGAAAATTTTCTTCTGGGTATTGAAGATTGTCAATGAGGAACGGATTTTAGTGTCTTCTGCAGTTCGCCGAAGCCTTCAGAATGGAGATTTTTGATGGGCACTTAAATAATGCATTTCCTAAGTAAAAGTTTGAAAAATTTTCTAAGGCAAGAAAGGAAGAAGATGTTGAAATATATCACCTTGGCAGATGAATTTGAAGTTGGGCACCTAGATAATTTTTGATCAAATTCCTGATGAAAGCATTTTTCTCGAGCCTAAGTCGGATGAAATATCAGAGTGAAGTGCGCCAGGCATAATGCAAGATAGGTTGGAAATTTGGCTAAGGCATGAAGAATTTAAACACGAAGCTGGCTAGTGAAGACAATGAACGCTTGGAAGTTAGAGCGTGAAAATCCTGGTGAGTAAGCTGAATTTATATTATGAAATGCTCTAATTATCTTCTCCTTGCTTGTTTTGCAGGAGGAACATCAAGACCAAGCGGTGATGACTTAGGAAGATGAAGAAAGTAACCCAAGATGACATTTCAACCTCGAAGGAAGAAAAGTTGCGAAAAATGGTTAAGTGTTGAGACCTAGTGACAAAGAAGAAGTTGAAGAACAACGTTAAGAAAGAAGATCAAGAACAGTGTGAACGCGTCTACAAACGGGAATCTTCTTGAAGGATGGTGGACATTAATGGCTCATTTATTACCCCACTCTCCTTTGTGGCGGTTTTTAGGGCGAATCTTGTTTAGGGCTGAGGTGGCACAATCTGGGCCATCCAGCTGATTGTAATCTAAGCCGTCCGTTGGACTTGGCCATCTATAAAAGGGGGGAGTCCCCCTCATTTGTACTCATTAGAATTAGATGGGACATCAAACTAGAGACTAGAATAGAGAGTAGACATTTTTGGAGTTAGAATAGTTTAGTTTCATTGCATTGTTTGAAGGAGAAGGGGAATTCTCCCTTTGAGAATTTTTGTAAGAGATTGTCACGAAGGCTAATCATAATAAAAGAATTTCATTGATGGTGAACTCCACTTTTGTCATGAATAGTTTGTGAGGTTTCTTCTTCCTTCAATTTCAAGTAGGATTTAATTCTCATGCAAGTAGTTTACTTTGGATTTGTGGTGTTTGATCGAAGTAGCTTCTCTTTATCCATACCACTGGCAACTTACTGATGGTGAGTTTGCCTTGCGTGGTCAACTGGAAATCATTTCAAATTTAACTTCGATTGTGGTTCGTATGCTTGTATGCATCGTTGTGATGGTACCTGTATGTTGAATTATAATCTGAATATTCTTCGTCACTCCTTTGAAGATTGCACCAATTTTGTTGAAGCTGTCCGATGCGAGGCTAGGTAAAATCCAGTTGAAGTCTGCTGAAGTCGAACTCCACATATCTTGCATTTAGATAGAACATAAACTTCTTAGGCCCTACACTCATTTTAAATTCAGTTCATTTCTGGTTAGGATTAGGAAACTTGTGCTCACTTGCCAAATCATTCGAATCACATGAAAGCCCTTAGTCCGCTGTCTGCTGTCAACTGTCGAACAATTGTGTAAGTCCCTTTGAAATACCAGCAAAAATCACATCAAGCCAACTGAGACTATTCGCATTAAAGGAACGTTGGATTTAAATGTATGATCTATCTCGCAATCTTAGCATGCAGGAAACTTTGTTCAAGAGAGGATAGGGTATCTGTTGGGAAACTTTATTCTGTGTTGGTGCGGTCGCAAAAAACCACGTCAACAGATACTTTGATCAAGAGAGAATAGGGTAGCCGTTGGCGACTTTATTCTGTGTTGGTGCGGTCACAAAAATCACATCAACATGTATCTTGCAGGCACAACGAGAATTTAGAATCTCTGAGCAGACCAAAACGGGAAAAACAACGGATTGAGGCTGACTCACGAAGGATAAAAAATATGTACATGACAAAGCTCACAACTTGTTTGCAATGACAACACAAGGACAACTAAAGAATGGCTGTGATATAAAATTTAACACAATGTAGGTCAAGCCTGCAGAGGAAGGATGGAGTCACTTGCCTTTGTCAAACACCATCTTGCTGAAAGAATTGATTTTCATCAACCTGAAGCTATCATGTTCATACAGCTGTAGAAAATGTAGCCTTTTCCTTTCAAGCACAACCTTGTGATTGCCTATGAAGAAATGAAGACTTTACCCACTGTTAACCTTGCCATTGTATGGCAACCACACAACATAGGCCACCACACTGCCTTGCATTGCATCCTCTATCTTTATAGCAGCTAGGGGCAACAAATGAAAACTTAGATCAGCACCGAAAGAAACTTTGATATTTTCATAGTTGCTTACCTCCTTGGGCAAATTGTGTTACACCCCGATTGTATAGCTACTATTCATAGGATGTACATTGTAAATGTTGAATCTTTCTGTTGAATAAATTGAATTGTTCTTGTGATCAATTGGATGTATCCTAAATGATTGTCTCTTTATCTGATGCTTCTATTGATGTAAATCTTGAATGAAATTAGCATATTGAGTTATGAAATAATGTTGTTCTAACTTTCTACGATGCTTAATGTATATTACTTTGGTCTTGAGCAAATGACTTCCGTTACCATGTCATGATTTGCAGGAAACAGGTTCGTACCTCGAGACAGAGGAGAAATATCACTCGGGGAAGAACTTGGTCGGGTAAACAGTAATGGATACCAACTGGACATACACACACAAACCTTAGAACTGTGTAAGCTAAGTCATTGTTCTGGTTAAAGGTAAGTCATCCGTAGGCTTGTCTAGTATCATTAGGAGTTGTGTCTTCTTCTGAATGTGTAAACAAGTGATGCTTGCCAGTATAACCTTATAAATGATAAGTTCTGGTTAGAGGTGGATATGTGTATTTGTACATACGAATACGATATGTACAAGTACCCATAAGTACATTCATGTCGATACAAACGTATTAAGCAGATGGATATGCCAACGTATGTGTCGATATAAATGTATTTATGGATACTTATACATGTAGTATATATATAGATATATATACAAGTATACATACCCACAGCTAACGAGATGAATGAATTATATATAGTAACGATATCTTGCCTCTGAATTTATACAAATACATATATATACATTTACATGTTTTCATATAAGTATTGATTGAGGCACAATAGATAAACGTATAATGTAAATGAATACATATGTATTGGTATAAAGATAAGTATTTCTATATATTTAATATTATATTAAAATATTAATATAATATAGTTTAAAATGTATACGATATTATTTAAATTAATAATTTAAATAATTATACAAAAACTATATTATATAAATATTTTAATAGAATATATAAAATATATTTAAATAAAAGAATTTACAAATCAAATGAAATGTAAATTAAACATTTTAAACACTTTTATAAAATGAGAATGTAAATCATAGAAGAGAATAAAAATCGCGAATTTCTCTAAATCGCGAATTTCTCTAAATGAATCCGTTGAAATATTAAAATTCAAAACTGAGCTTGAGCAAATGCGTCATAATTATTTTGAAGACTTTATCAAAGAATTAAAGATTTACAAAATCGAAATAAGGAAGAAAAAACGTGAAAATGCTTAAAGAAAATGAAAAACGCGCAGAGAAATCGCGCGACTAGGGCCAGGCGTCAGAAAATGGCTGAGATATTTCATGCTTAGCAAACAGAAGGAAATGTGGACGCCATTTGAGCAAGGAAAAAGTCTGAAATGAAAACTTGGCAATTAACCTAACTGTAAAAACGCGCCAGATTGAGAGCTGTCACGTTTTTAACAATCTGAACAAACTCGAATTGAAATAAGCTTCTTTGCTGTCTAAAATGGAGGTCGAAACCCTCATTATATTGCAACACGTTTTTAGTTTGAAACATTCCTCCACTTGCTGGCAGTTCTGGCGCCATAGAAGGTGGAAATCAGTTTTAAAATCAAACCTATATATACCTGCGTTTGGCATTCATACTCACACGAATTTTCAATCAAGTTTTCCTTGAGCATTTTACAGCTAAAGAGTGAGTTCGCCTTAGTAAGGAAATTGTTAAGTTTATGTGAAGTAATCTCTGAACAAAAGAGCAATAGTTTGAAATTGCTAGTTAGAAAGTAATCTCTGAATAAGAGAGGAGTAATCAGGAAACTGCTAGTCTGCTGTGTTGGAGTATTTGTTTCAAGTATCCAGCTGAAAGCCATCTGAGTGAAGGCAAGTGAAGGAGCTACCTTCCAAACTTCTGGAAAGCTAAATCAGGCATGCTAAATTCTTTCTTTACATATTTTTCTAATTTTCCGAGTAATCTGATAGGTCTCTGAATTATAGTCATGGCTGGAAAGGAAAGAGTTTGACTGTCTGGTAGACTTAAATTGAATTAAAAAGAATATCAGTTTCTTAAACATGTGATAAGTTGTGATATAAAAGTATCAGGTATATAGTCTTTTCATGGTTTTTGTTGTCAATAATGTACGGTTTACATTACTTAATGGAAAGCAATCTGCGTAGTATTTAATGGCTCTATATAAGAGCATATGCTTGTGTATAGATAATAGTTACTAGGATTGAATCAAGAATATTTGCAAGTTATATACTACAACTAGATACAAACAACTCAGTCAAGTTATTGTATCCCTAGGATGCGTATAACCTGAATTAGGGCGTCAGTTGTAGTATCTTGTTAAATGGATTCTTCTTCCCAGTAGTAAGATGTTGTAGGAAGTCTAGGGTACGGACTACCCCGATAGGCCAACCTACGCGTAGAATTAAGATAGCCTTAAGTCAAGTTGAACCTGGCTAGTGAATGTGACATATGACCTATGTTCTTCGTTGAACGTAAACACTTTGGCCAAAGTAGTGTAAGGAACCATTTAGTTGTTGTACTACACTGTCAGTTCACCGTGATTCCGAAATACAACCTAGTTTGTGATTTGCCGATAGCACGAAAACTAGTTTTGTAGAATCACAGCACTATGTCCAGTTGGTAGTCATTAGAGGTTACCCAACCAATCTCTTCTTCGAAGGGAGGGCCGTTCATTGCAAAATGATCGTGCGGGGGACCGCATTATAAGTCCGTGGTTGGCGGAAAAACGCTCGAGTGATGTTTCTCCTCCACGAACACCCGACGGATGATCCAAGACTTGACAGGACGAATTCCTGGACCTTCTTATTTCTATTGGTGTCAAAAGCCTACGGGCTATGTATGTATGTTTCTCTTCATGCTTTGTAATTTCATTTGAAATGAAATAGTTTAAAGATGCAAAAGATGTTTCTTATTTATGTTTTGAAAAGAAATTTTTTTAATCAAAATGGTATTGTTCTTACTTTTATGTATGAATTGTAAAGTTTTAAATTTATCGTACAAGTGTGTTCGTTACATGTGGTATCAGAGCCTAGGTTTAAAACACTAGGAACCTATGAGTCCGCCAATTTTCCTCAGTCCAACATTATCTAATGTTGTGAAATTCTTGTGACAGGATGGTACGCGTACGATTAACAGCCAGGAAGACTGTAGTCGGTAACGAACGATACCTGAAAGCCAAGAAGGAAAATGAGGCCATCACTAGAACTATCCTAGGAACCAATCAAGAAAATGCAATTTGGTTAAGTGACACAGAAACAGTCAGTCATGCTCTCTCCCGTATTAATGAAGTAAAAGGTAGACTGAAGATGGAAGCTGCTTTCAACCTCCTACCCAACACTTCTCCGGGAAAATCTGATTCCTTACCATTATCGAGGGACATGCCTTCCGAGGAAAGCACGAGTCCAGCATTCATTTTCCGGGATCCTAGAGTTCTTCCGTTGGCTGAGATCATAACCATTTCTTCCAGTGATGAGTCAGTAGGATACACTCCGAGGACTCCACCAGTTGAGAATGATCCTCACTTTCAAATGATGGATCCTATTGTTGATGAGCACCATATCAACAACACTCTTAACTATGTATCTGAAGATAAAACTGATGGATATTATCCTTTTTGGGATAGAGAAGAGCAGATTAGAGACGAGGAAAAAGATAGGTTTCTGCAATATTCTCAATCTGTAGGATATACTCCTCTTAGCTATGCTTCTGAGAGTGAATCTGAAGGATATTCACCTCTTGACTATCTCAATAGTCATTCTATGTAATCGATGGATGTTGAAATCCTTTTGAATAAATAAAAATTTTGTGTTTATTAAAATTTGTGTATACTTCAAAACTTGCTTGGTATATTATGTGTTTATATCTTGAAAGCTTTTACGTTTTCTATTTTATCATAAGTTAAAGAATCTAACTTAGATAAGATATCAGGTATAAATCAATCATAAAATCATGGTGAAAACTTACGAAAGGATGCGTAACAAACCCGGAACAAGCAAGGATGATGAACAAAGAGACAATGGAGTACAAGCAACCCTAGACCTGATTCTAGCAAGGTTGTCTAGCATTGAAAATGATAGAGAAAGGGATAAACTGGAAAAAGAATTAAAAATAGATAATACAGAAGCTGTAAGCTCTTCTCACGGACGTAATGATGAAAGGGAGAAATCACCAACCAATTCCGCCGAGAGGAATAAAAAGATAATTTCTACTGAGCTGTCAAGGGACATGAAAAAGATAATACCACCTAAGTTTGATGGTAGTGCGGGAGGTGATGAAGCAGAAATTTGGCTTGTCCAAATGGAAAAATACTTTGAAATAAGAAATTATGACGAAGTAACAAAGGCAGCTTGGGGAGCCTACCAATTAGCAGGGGAAGCCTCAAATTGGTGGATGAACAAGAAATTGGAGTTGGATATAAGTTCTTGGAAATTGACGTGGGGAGAATTTGTGGAAATCTTCCGTAAGCGGTGGTTACCACAACTATTCTATGATCAGAAACTTTCTGATTTTCAAGAATTAAAACAAGGAACTATGTCAGTACATGAATACTGGGAAAAGTTCACAAGACTCCTTCGGTATGTTCCGATTTACCATAAGGATGAACGATTCCGCATCAGAAAGTTCATACTTGGGCTAAATGGCAAAATTGGTGGTGAAGTGGACATGCATGGTCCAACTACCATGGACTTAGTCTATGAAAAAGCTATAAAGCAGGAGCAGAAACTCAAAGCTGATTCTCATCGCCAAGAGAAAAAGGAGCAAAAGAAGGACAGCGAGGTCATGGCCAAACAAACTCCAAAGAAGGATGAACCTGTTCGGGAAGCTGCTAAGTCAAAAGGAAAGAGATCTCGCTTCGGTGGGAAAGATTTCCGTAAAGATCAGAAAAGGAACAACTTTAATAGTGGAAACGCTAACAAGTCCAATGATGGAAACAATAAATCTGGAGAGACTTCCGGAAGAAAAGGACCTCCTACAGGATGTTTCATATGCAAAGGTGATCATTATGCTAGGGATTGTCCAAACAAAACTTCTGGGAATTCCTTGCCTCCACAAAAGGCTATGTTCCAGCAAAGGATACATGCAGCAGTTGATGATAGGCAAGCTGACTATCAAATAACGCCCATCGAAACAACAGGTAAATTATTTGGTTTACCTATCTCTGTTCTTATAGATACTGGTGCAACTGAAAGTTTTGTTTCTCCTAGTATAGCAAATAAATTGACTAGAAAGGCTGGGCACATGGCTACATCATGGAATGTAGAATATGCTAATAGTACAAGAGCAAAGGTGGACCAATGTCTCTTTGAGGCTAACTTAGAATTGCCTAGTTTCACCACTGAAGTCAATCTTTATGTCACACCATTAGGATCCTATGACGTCATCTTAGGAATGAATTGGTTGTGGAGACATAGAGCCATAGTTGACTGTGAATCTAAAACAGTTAAATGTTTAGATGACTATGGAAATCAAGTAAAACTTCAAGGAATACCTAAAGAGGTTAAAATTAGACAAATCTCAGCAATGCAATTGCTAAGAGCCAAAAAGAAAGGATGCAAACTTTTTGCAGTGAAGATTGAAGAATTAGGTGACCCTGATGATGAAAGTACACAAGAGATTGAAGATGGAGAAATTGATGAATCAGGAATCTCAGATATGGAGAAATATCCGGTTTTAAGGGAATATGCTGATGTATTTCCTGAGGAATTACCTGGTTTACCCCCTAAAAGAGTCTTTGATTTTTCTATAGACATAATTCCTGGATCCGAACCTGTATCCAAGGTACCATATAGAATGACTACTACAGAATTAGCAGAACTCAAGGCTCAGCTAGATGAGTTGCTGACTAAAGGACTGGTAAGACCAAGTGTATCACCATGGGGAGCACCTGTGATCTTCGTCAAGAAGAAAGATGGAACAATGCGGCTTTGTATTGACTATCGCATGCTTAACAAAGCTACGATAAAGAACAAGTATCCATTACCTCGAATTGATGATTTGTTTGATCAAGTCAGAGGAGCAGCCGTATTTTCTAAAATTGATCTAAGATCCGGATATCACCAGCTTAGAGTTAAGGATGAGGATATCTATAAAACCGCCTTTAGAACTCGGTATGGACACTATGAATTCACAGTATTGCCATTTGGTTTGACAAATGCACCTGCAGCATTTATGAACCTTATGAATAGTGTATTCAGAGATTACTTGGATAAGTTTGTGTTGGTGTTTCTAGATGACATATTAATCTATTCTAGAAATGAAGAAGAACACAATAGGCACTTAGGAATGGTTCTACAACGTTTGCGTGAGCATAAGTTGTACGGAAAGCTATCCAAGTGTACCTTCTTCCAACGTAAAGTGCATTACTTGGGACATGTAATTTCAGCTGAGGGAATTGAAGTTGATCCAGCTAAGATCGCAGCAATAACTCAGTGGCCTATACCTAAGAATGTACCTGAAGTGAGAAGTTTTATGGGATTAGCAGGTTATTATAGGAAGTTTGTTGAAAACTTCTCCAAAATTGCTTTTCCTATAACTTCCCTACAGAAAAAGGGAAAAAGATTTGATTGGAATGAGAAGTGTCAAAAGGCATTTGACCTACTCAAAGAAAAATTAACTACCGCACCAATCCTGAAAGTGCCAGATCCTGAAAGGAGTTTCACAGTTGTCACTGATGCTTGCGGAGAAGGACTTGGTGGAGTACTTATGCAAGATAATCAAGTAATTGCTTATGAGTCAAGAAAGCTAAAACCTTATGAGATAAATTATGCTTCGCATGATTTAGAGTTGGCAGCTGTCGTTCATGCATTGCGAATGTGGAGACACTATTTGCTTGGGAAACCCTTTGAGTTGAAAACTGATCATAATGGTTTAAAATACCTTTTTACTCAACCAAATCTAAATGCCAGACAGAGGAGATGGTTGGAGTTGATTGCTGATTATGATTTCAATATCAGCTACATCAAAGGAAAAGAAAACAGGGTTGCTGATGCATTAAGTCGAAGACGCCATATAGCTTCTATTGTTGCAATTCATACTGATTTTAAAGATCAAGTGCTCCAGAAATGTGCAGAAGATGAGTATTATTTGCAAGTTAAGCAAGCACTTAAGGAGAATCCTGAAGATTCAAGGTATGATGGTTTCAAATTTGAACCGAATGGAATGCTTAGGTATAAAGGAAGGATGTATGTACCCAACATAAGCAACTTAAGAAATTTGGTGTGGAAAGAAGCACATGAGGCTCCATATTCTGGTCATCCAGGAGTAACAAAAATGATGGCCGATGTAAAGCCATTATATTTCTGGAAAGGAATGAAGGGAGATGCTGCTAATTATGTTGCAAAATGCTTGGAATGTCAACGAGTAAAAGCTGAGCATCATCATCCAGCCGGTTTGCTATACCCTCATGATATTCCAGAGTGGAAGTGGCAAGTGATAAGTATGGATTTTGTGCAAGGATTGCCTATGTCCAGAAATAAGCACAATACCATACTAGTAGTGGTTGATAGGCTGACTAAAGTAGCTCACTTTATACCTGGAAATCTAACTGATGGAGCACCAGTTATTGCAAGGAAATTTGTGCAAGAAGTATTCAGATTGCATGGAATACCTGAAAAGATCATTTCTGATAGGGATGCAAGAATTACTTCTAGGTTTTGGCAAACCTTATTTTCTGCACTCGGAACTCAGCTAAATATCAGCTCAGCATATCATCCGGAAACGGATGGGAAAACTGAAAGAGTAAATCAAGTTTTAGAAGACCTACTTCGGGTATATTGCATGGATCAGCAATATAAGTGGGAAGACTATTTACCTTTAGTCGAATTTGCCTACAATAATTCATACCATTCTGCAATCAAAATGGCTCCGTTTGAAGCCTTGTATGGTCGAAAGTGTCGAACTCCGATAAGTTGGGATAAACTTGAGGATCGAGTAAGTCTTGGACCTGTAATGTTAGCAGAAATGGAAGAGCAAGTAAAGAGTATAAAGCAAAGGTTAGCCGAAGCTAACAGTCGACAAAAGAGTTATGCTGATGCAAAGAGAGTACCTCGAAATTTTGCCATAGGTGATAAGGTTTTGTTGAGAGTCAAACCTCATAAAAGCTCCATTAAATTTGGAAAGTCATCCAAATTAGCTCCACGATATGTTGGACCTTTCGAGGTTTTAGAAGAAGTAAACCCAGTAGCCTATCGAATTGCATTACCACCTGCTCTTGCTCGAATGCATAATGTCTTCCATGTGTCCTACCTTAAGAAGTATATACCAGGTGATAACCATGTTATTGATTGGACTGCTTTACAGGTAAAGGATCCCGGGGTAGTAATGCTCGAGCCTATTAAAGTGCTTGAAGTCCGCAAGCTACGCTTACGGAACAGAGAAGTCTCTCAATGTAAAGTCCAGTGGGATCAATATACTGAGGACTCAGCTACCTGGGAAGACTATGAGGAAATCCGGAGGAAATTTCCTAACATTCTTGAAGCATTCAAGAATGATGAATAAAGTAGTGTTATGTTGTTTTTATGCTTTAAATAATACCTTGTTCATCGGGGACGATGAATCATAAGGGGGGGAGTATGTTACACCCCGATTGTATAGCTACTATTCATAGGATGTACATTGTAAATGTTGAATCTTTCTGTTGAATAAATTGAATTGTTCTTGTGATCAATTGGATGTATCCTAAATGATTGTCTCATTATCTGATGCTTCTATTGATGTAAATCTTGAATGAAGTTAGCATATTGAGTTATGAAATAATGTTGTTCTAACTTTCTACGATGCTTAATGTATATTACTTGATCTTGAGCAAATGACTTCCGTTACCATGTCATGATTTGCAGGAAACAGGTTCGTACCTCGAGACAGAGGAGAGATATCACTCGGGGAAGAACTTGGTCGGGTAAACAGTAATGGATACCAACTGGACATACACACACAAACCTTAGAACTGTGTAAGCTAAGTCATTGTTCTGGTTAAAGGTAAGTCATCCGTAGGCTTGTCTAGTATCATTAGGAGTTGTGTCTTCTTCTGAATGTGTAAACAAGTGATGCTTGCCAGTATAACCTTATAAATGATAAGTTCTGGTTAGAGGTGGATATGTGTATTTGTACATACGAATACGATATGTACAAGTACCCATAAGTACATTCATGTCGATACAAACGTATTAAGCAGATGGATATGCCATACGTATGTGTCGATATAAATGTATTTATGGATACTTATACATGTAGTATATATATAGATATATATACAAGTATACATACCCACAGCTAACGAGATGAATGAATTATATATAGTAACGATATCTTGCCTCTGAATTTATACAAATACATATATATACATTTACATGTTTTCATATAAGTATTGATTGAGGCACAATAGATAAACGTATAATGTAAATGAATACATATGTATTGGTATAAAGATAAGTATTTCTATATATTTAATATTATATTAAAATATCAATATAATATAGTTTAAAATGTATACGATATTATTTAAATTAATAATTTAAATAATTATACAAAAACTATATTATATAAATATTTTAATAGAATATATAAAATATATTTAAATAAAAGAATTTACAAATCAAATGAAATGTAAATTAAACATTTTAAACACTTTTATAAAATGAGAATGTAAATCATAGAAGAGAATAAAAATCGCGAATTTCTCTAAATCGCGAATTTCTCTAAATGAATCCGTTGAAATATTAAAATTCAAAACTGAGCTTGAGCAAATGCGTCATAATTATTTTGAAGACTTTATCAAAGAATTAAAGATTTACAAAATCGAAATAAGGAAGAAAAAACGTGAAAATGCTTAAAGAAAATGAAAAACGCGCAGAGAAATCGCGCGACTAGGGCCAGGCGTCAGAAAATGGCTGAGATATTTCATGCTTAGCAAACAGAAGGAAATGTGGACGCCATTTGAGCAAGGAAAAAGTCTGAAATGAAAACTTGGCAATTAACCTAACTGTAAAAACGCGCCAGATTGAGAGCTGTCACGTTTTTAACAATCTGAACAAACTCGAATTGAAATAAGCTTCTTTGCTGTCTAAAATGGAGGTCGAAACCCTCATTATATTGCAACACGTTTTTAGTTTGAAACATTCCTCCACTTGCTGGCAGTTCTGGCGCCATAGAAGGTGGAAATCAGTTTTAAAATCAAACCTATATATACCTGCGTTTGGCATTCATACTCACACGAATTTACAATCAAGTTTTCCTTGAGCATTTTGTAGCTAAAGAGTGAGTTCGCCTTAGTAAGGAAATTGTTAAGTTTATGTGAAGTAATCTCTGAACAAAAGAGCAATAGTTTGAAATTGCTAGTTAGAAAGTAATCTCTGAATAAGAGAGGAGTAATCAGGAAACTGCTAGTCTGCTGTGTTGGAGTATTTGTTTCAAGTATCCAGCTGAAAGCCATCTGAGTGAAGGCAAGTGAAGGAGCTACCTTCCAAACTTCTGGAAAGCTAAATCAGGCATGCTAAATTCTTACTTTACATATTTTTCTAATATTCCAGAGTAATCTGATAGGTCTCTGAATTATAGTCATGGCTGGAAAGGAAAGAGTTTGATTGTCTGGTAGACTTAGGATTGAATTAAAAAGAATAACAGTTTCTTAAACATGTGATAAGTTGTGATATAAAAAGTATCATGTATGTAGTCTTTTCATGGCTTTTTGTTGTCATTGGTGTACGGTTTACATTACTTAATGGAAAGCAATCTGCGTAGTATTTAATGGCTCTATATAAGAGCATATGCTTGTGTATAGATAATAGTTACTAGGATTGAATCAAGAATATTTGCAAGTTATATACTACAACTAGATACAAACAACTTAGTCAAGTTATTGTATCCCTAGGATGCGTATAACCTGAATTAGGGCGTCAGTTGTAGTATCTTGTTAAATGGATTCTTCTTCCCAGTAGTAAGATGTTGTAGGAAGTCTAGGGTACGGACTACCCCGATAGGCCAACCTACGCGTAGAATTAAGATAGCCTTAAGTCAAGTTGAACCTGGCTAGTGAATGTGACATATGACCTATGTTCTTCGTTGAACGTAAACACTTTGGCCAAAGTAGTGTAAGGAACCATTTAGTTGTTGTACTACACTGTCAGTTCACCGTGATTCCGAAATACAACCTAGTTTGTGAATTGCCGATAGCACGAAAACTAGTTTTGTAGAATCACAGCACTATGTCCAGTTGGTAGTCATTAGAGGTTACCCAACCAATCTCTTCTTCGAAGGGAGGGCCGTTCATTGCAAAATGATCGTGCGGGGGATCGCATTATAAGTCCGTGGTTGGCGGAAAAACGCTCGAGTGATGTTTCTCCTCCACGAACACCCGACGGATGATCCAAGACTTGACAGGACGAATTCCTGGACCTTCTTATTTCTATTGGTGTCAAAAGCCTACGGGCTATGTATGTATGTTTCTCTTCATGCTTTGTAATTTCATTTGGAATGAAATAGTTTAAAGATGCAAAAGATGTTTCTTATTTATGTTTTGAAAAGAAATTTTTTAATCAAAATGGTATTGTTCTTACTTTTATGTATGAATTGTAAAGTTTTAAATTTATCGTACAAGTGTGTTCGATTTACAAATTGAGGCAGAAAAAGAATGTCTCCAATTCACATTGCAAAGAAAAATATGCCACTCCTTGTTGAACTGCAGAAGGAAACTCATCTTTTGACTGCTCAAATTGAAAATTTTGAAGCTCGGGCATATAGGAAGCTTGAGCAGCCAACTGATCATCAACTTGGAAAACATGTTGCTGCTCAACACTACCACACGTTGTATGCTGGGCCCAAGTGAAACACTCTAACTCGGGAACACAGTCATCCACACTATGAGAAGCTACATTCTCATAAAGGAAAGCTTCATATTCAGTTTCCACTCACCTCAGGGACAAAGGCAACTAGCATACCTTGGAGTCACTTATGTTGATGCAATCTTCATTAGCACAACATTTTGGATCAATAGACACTTTGGGTGAAGAGCTACACCCTTCAAATTGTCTCTTCATTTCAATCTTCTCTTGGCAATCTGTTGCGACACATGGGCTGCAAAAAACAAACCTGTGACACACTTCACCTTCCACATTCAACTTTGTGTCATCACTTTCATATGACCCTTTTGAACTGCATTGTGCATAAGGAAGACAACATGTTGCACACCAAATGAATAGGTTTTCATATGCATCCATATAAGCAATAACTGTGCGAACTCTTCATATTCAACATAATTAGCTATACAAACACTTAATTGTGTATTCTTATCTTCATGTACAGCTGCGCCTATGCTAACCTCATCCAAACCATCAATAGGAACTTCAAAATCAGAAAAAGGAACAAAAGAAGGTAAGAGATCAAACAAGAAGACATCTCCTTGTTCACTATTTATATCACCAACACGTGCATGCGTTGTATAATCAGCTACCTAGGTTGATTCATTTGCATATACATCTTCCTCACTGTCCATACTGTTACAACAAACAACAGGGTCATACTCCTCATTCAGAGACTGGATTTCATCATTGATTTCTTCATTGCAATCACTTATGGATGACTGATCCAGCTGAAGATGGGTGCACGCATTGTCATCTACATTTTTATTGCTGTCATATATTGCATCGAAACCTTCTACCCGCTTGCAAATGCAACCATCACTTGATATTATGCTTCTACTTGATGCCACTTCCTTAGAATTGCTGTCACCAACATGTTCATCACCAACAATTTCTGTTTTTGAGGATCAATATTTTGCAATCATATCCCTTCTTAGACCATCAATGAAATCAATGAACTTGTATGCTTGTCGCATGTTCACCGAATTAAATTCTTCTTGTATTGAGTTGGAACCTAGAGTAACATCATAGGCGCTGATAAACATATCAATATAGGTAGGTGTGTTAGGTCGAAAATCATTTGGGATCTTGGAAAGAGCAACAACGAACTTGTGACTAAAATCCATGCTGGATCTCCCTCTTGCCATTTGATGTTTTCTAATTCTTTGTAATGTCCCTTACCTGACTTTGCCCTAGAATTCGCTTGTAGATTAGGTTTAGGGTTTCTTCTTTTCAAATAAATGTTCTCTTTAATGAAATGATCTTGGATTGAAATCTGCATTCATCATATGAACAAACATTTCCACACAAATATACATGTCTTGTTAGCATTAATATTTAGATCATAGTAACGAGACTCGGACTCGGCGAGGGCAACTCGGCGACTTGAGACTCGGATTCAGCGCAGATGCGGCAAAATGAAAAAAAGTTGAAAAAACCCTAGAAATTTAGAGATTTTTAAGGATTTAAAACTTGTTTGAAGCACCCTTTATTGAATACAACACAAATAAAAGCAAATTTGATCACATGCACAAGTATACAACGATCACATAAGTATAAAGTACACAAATTGTAGTTGCGTTGCTGAAGGAAATAGCATACTTAGATATATAAAATTAGTCAAATGTATACAAAACTCATGGAATATGAAATCCATGACATCAATGTTCCATACAAATATGAAATATCAAAAGTAAAACATTAGCTATAAGTCTATGACTCTATGCCCTATGGCATAGTGGAGCCAGCATCCTTCCTATGAAGGCGTCTAGGGGTCCTGGATGATGTTGCAGCTGCAGCCATAGTCTCTGCCTGTGTCTCACTCTCCATGCCACTCTCATAGGCCGGTGGCTATGTCTCCTGCGTGCTCCTAGCCTCCTCTCGGCCATGGCTACAACCCTCGGCCTCTCTCTCTGCCTGGTCCACCCAATCAAAGGTCCGTCACTAAAGCGCATCGTAGCCTTAGTGATCCCTGAGCGTGGATCAACCTCCTCCCTGAAGCGTCGGGGTTTTATTAGGTAGTCAAAAAGCTTTCACGATATCACAGTAGAAGGTTGTAATGAACATATACCAAGTCATTCATCCTCTCCACTGTCAATCTATTGTGCTTCTTGGAGTGTATGTGCTCAAACATACTCCAATTGCGCTCACAACCAGATGAATTGCATGGCTGGCTCAATATACGAATGGCAATATTTTGCAGGATCGGTGTATCAGAACCAAACATATGCCACCAACTATCTGAGATGAGAAAAAGAAACAAAATCAATCTCATTTCAAGTTTCAAGTTCAAGTTCAACATTTAATAATAAATTATAATATAAAAAGATGAAAATTATGCCGTTAAATATATTTTTACCTGGCAGTAATGTTGTCCTATTATCTTTACACATTTGACATGCAAAGAAGTCTCCTGTGCCTTAGTGAAGG
>VDFB02190619.1:0-27737 GCA_007258455.2 Sequoia sempervirens
CCTCATATCTGAATGTAGCCTAAAGTAAATGACAAAAACTTTGAAGCAATTTTCTTAGTAGTGTATAAGTATTATAGCGTAATAATGCCCTTTTGAAAATGATAAATGATAGCGCTATTTATAGAGAGGTGAATGCAAAATGGATAGATGAGATTAACTAATTTTTATTTCGATCAATGGCCAAAACTAAATGAGGCAGGACAGGATAAGATTGAAGGTGGAAGAGCAAGAGGAAATTAACTCATTTTTCAACAAAAGTAGTTAGTTAGAAAAGGAAAATGCATAATTAAATAATAGAAACATTATTTAATTAGAAGAGGAAAAGGAAAGTTAAATTTTTGATTAAATAGAAATTTAATTCAAAAAGTGAGAGAAAAGATAAGTCATTTAATTAAATAAAAAATTAATTAATTTGTGATAGAAGATGCCAAAACTAAATAATTAATAAATTGTCATAATTATTTAATTATAGTGGAAAATGACAAATAATTAAATAAATATAAATTTATTTAATTATAAAAATCAAAGATATTAGTGATGTAAATAAATAATAGTTTATTTAATTAATCAAGAGTAATGGAGAAATGAATTAAATTAAATTAATAATTAAGAATTATTTAATTAATAGCAAAAATATGACCCTAGACAATGGAAAAAAATGATTTTAGCAAGCCTAAGACATTTTTTAGTATCTACATTTTCCCCTCTTTGATATAATGCATTTTATTGTGTTGTGTCAAAGAAAAATATATGCCCTAGTGTAAGAAAAAATGATGAGGAGGTAGTGGTATGCCCCCATGAGAGGATAGGTAGGTTCAAAGAACATGAATGTGTTCTTGAAATGGATGAGAGGACTAGGAGATGAAGGAAAAAAGGATAGGGGAAAATAGGTAAGGATGATGAAGATGCAGAATAGAAGAAATGTTAGAGTGGAAAAGTTGAATGTTAGCATAGAAGACATGGATGTTGGGATAGTGCTAGTTGAGATAATTTGTAGATATATATTTTTCTATGCAAGTCTTTTGCATTTAATCATCGTTGGGCTATAAAATATGACAAATGGACAAAAAAAACCATGGTATGACATAGATGAAGGTGTGCAAGGTCATCCATCTATAAAATTGATAGTCACAAACAAGGAATGTCCTGATTCATACTAAGGGTCATGTTGCCCCAGTCTTTTTGTCAAGACAAACCACAAACAACAATCAAATAAGAGACAAGTCATGAGACATCATCACTCCTCTAAATACTTCATGGGACATCCTTGAGGTGGCTAGTAACATGACTGAAGCAAATCCAAAAGATAAGACAAAATAGACCAACGAGGTCAATAGTCATTTAGATTATTTACCAGTAAGTGTTTTCCAGTGTGTTAAGTGACTAAGTGAGTGATGGGTTGACTATTTTTACAAGGCATGGTTTTAGGAGAAGAAACATGTCACGTACAAGATGTCAAATCTAGTTTTGATCATGTAATTACATGTATAAGGAAAATGATAAAGTGTGATAGTGACAAGGTCTGGTTTCAGGAACGACACATCCTATATAAGACCATCATTTTGATTGATTTGACTGGTTTTATTGATTTGAAAAATGACTAATTTGACTTGGAAAGTTGTTGGATTGCTAGACTTGTGGATTCAGGATTTTTTTTTTAAGTTTAGATGATGATGTCATGTATGAGTTGACAGTGTCTGATATATTTTGACTGACCCGATGAACCCTAGAAGACTGACCTACGGGGCCTCGGGGGCTCATCGATAGATGGAATTTCCTACATAGAGATGTGTAGAGACCTTTTAGTTCAACATGACCCTTGAATTTGTTTCAATGATAAAGGATTGAATCATGATTTTAATTTACAAAACCTAAAGGATTGACCTAATGCCTCAACGGTACAACAACAGATGGAATTGCCTACATCCAGTCATAAAGGCAACATAGTTCAACAATGAAAAAGACTAACACAAATGACTTTGAATCTATTTTTGGGATTTTTTGAAAGTTATATGAATGTTTTTGGGTTTTGAATTATTTTGGTATTTTTAGTTTTTGAAGTGTTATGATTTTTTTGTTGTTTTGTGAATATTTGATTTTTATTTTTTATTTTAAAGTTTTATGTTTTTTATGTTTTTCGTCTTTTGACCTCAGCTGTTTTAGCAACTTAGGGCAAAAAGAAACTTAGAGGTGAATCAATTGTCACAAAATTATAAATATTAAACTTAATCTTAGATATGATAAATAGACATGAAGCATAAACTGTCCACCACATGAGGAAACACACAAAACACCCAATTTTTATGTAAGAACCACATTGGGAAAAACCATGGTGGAGTTAGTCACAATATTATACCAGTAAAATTATAAAATAAAATGGGAATGCACATGCATTTTAAGGCTACTACCTAGAGCTCACCTACTCAAATACAAAGGAAGCAATTGTGAGAATAGCGTACAAAAGCAATTGATTACATTCAAAATATTTTTTGAGACTAAAGAAAATAGCTTATGTTAATGCTTGATTACAATTCAGGTTAAAGCACATAAAAACTTTCCTCCACTCCACTCTTCTTCACCTCTACCTCTGCAACTAAAGAGATTCCAGAACATTATTCGCATGCACCATGCCATCAAATGGTATAAAAAATCAATCATATATATCCGCTACTAAGGATAACATCATTTACATGTCAACTTTAACAAAATATAAAATGTGTACAAACTATCAGCTTAATGCATAAACACTTATCAATGCAAACCAACCAATGTTAGCCAAAACATATTAAGTACCCAAAACAACATCCTCAAACATGAAACACCTTAAAAAATTATTCCTCAAAGATCCACAACATGCTACAATCACCTTGTTGGTCATGAACATGAAAAACATGAACTCACAAAAGAAAATCACCAATTGTGAGCACAACAATCAATGTAGACATACAACATAGATAGAGCATGATTTAGAAACATCCACAAGAATCATGAATCACCACATAAGAATTTGAAACAATTAAAATTACTAGAATCAAATCATCTTTCTTTTAGGATCACCAACTGAAGCAACAAAACAACTGTCGGAACACAAATACTCATAACTCAATCAAATATTCATGTAGATCTTTGAAACTTCAATTGGATAAAATAGATATACTCGACAACAAACCCTTCGATTCACAACCTTTGATCATCAACATATTGAGCTAGCCATCAGACTAAACTTCTTTGTATCATGACAACTACAACTTATTTATTAGATTTTATAAATATCTCAACATATATAGCCTTAAAGACATTAATGCTAATAGTGTTGACATCAATGAAACCATATTAGAAACATCCAACAATCTAGTACCCCTTTGGCATTGATGGAAACACATGATGTAGAAAAACACATTAGCATAACTTTTCTGCTTGCTTTCTCTCCCCTTAGATTTGACTCTTTCTCCTCAACTCTTTCCGCAGGTTTTTCTACTCTTCTCCCATTTAAAATCAATGACAAAGATACACATTATCTTTCTCCACACAGCTCTGAACCACATTTCACGAACTTGCTCCGGCTACTCTGAGTAGCTGACCACCACCACAAAATCAATCCATATCAAGATATGACTATGAAATGCACAAACTGATGCAAGTCAATGCATCTTAATTTTGATTAGGAGGGGTAATCACCCCTTGCTTCCCTCTAAGATACTCAAAAGTATCCTTAGGCAAGGGAGCCCAGTAAGATATATACAATTTTGTCCTTAGTGGAGCTGTACTCAATCGGCTTTTGCTTTTCACTCCTTCTCTCTCAAAAGTGAAACTTGTTAGATATATGCTTGGTTTTTTAATGCAACACCAGATTCTTGGAAATGTTAATTTCACTTGAATTATCACATAATATAGCAATAGGCTAATCATACACAATTCTGATATCTTTCAACATTTGCTTCATCCATAATACTTGACTACAATTGTTAGCAGTAGCAATGTATTCTGCCTCTGCAATATATAAAGAAATGGCATTTTTCTTCTTACTTAACCATGAAATCAACTTTTTTCCTAAGAAAAATGCATCACCACTAGTACTCTTTCTATCATTCACATATCCTTCCCAATCAACATCAATAAAAGCACTCAAAGTAAGGTCATCTTCTCTAGGATACCATAGGACAAAATCAACTGTCCCCTTCAAGTACCTACAAATCCTCTTCATAGCTGTCACATGAGATTCCTTAGGATCAACTTGAAATATTACAACAATGCTTACAACATTCATGATATCAAGTCTAGTTTGAGTCAAATGGAGCAATCCACCAATCATGGATCTATATTTAGTTTGATTTGTCTTAGGAGAATCATCATCTTTTGTCAACTTACATCCAGTCACCATAGGTGTACCAACCAGCTTTGAATCTTCAATACCAAACTTCTTTAGCAATTATTTCACTTACTTGGATTGAGATATAAAGATCCCCTTATCTAGCTAAAGTAGTTTTCAATCCTAGAAAGATTTCATTTCTCAATCATAGACTCTCAAATACTCTGCATCTCATCGATAACTTCATGCACAAACTATCATCTCCTCCAAAATGATATCATCAACAAAGACTTCAACAATCAAATCTTTATCATGATCAATCTTGAAATACAAATTATTGTCAGCAATACCTTTATTAAATCCAAGCTTCAACAAATGCTTGTCCAATCCTAGCATACCATGCTCTTGGGGCACTTAAGTCCATACAATGCTTTCTTCTATTGACAAACCATATCTCCTTGATCAATCAATTGAAATACACCATATTGCTCAAAGTACTTCTTCTAGTTCACCATTTGGAAATGTTGACTTGACATCCATTTGATAAACCAGAGTTTTGTAAGCAACATAAGCAAGAAATGAATCTTCACATTCAATCCACAACTTAGCGGAAAAAGTTTATTCAAATTCCAATCCCTTCCATCTCGAATATCACACCGGTTTTTGCTTTGTTTCCTAACAACTTCACCTTGCTCATTCAATTTGTTCCAAAAGACACACTTAGTTCCAATTACATTTTTATCCTTAGTTCTAGGAACAAAATCCATGTATCATTCTTCTCAATATGTTGTAGTTCTTCTTTCATTGCTTCCACCCAATGTTCATCTTTGCATGCTTCATTGACACTATTAGGCTTAGTCTTTGAGATCAAATAGTATTCTTCTACAATTCTTCTATAGGTTTGAACTCCTTTTTTCTTATCACCTATAATTTGATCTTCTGAATGATTTAGTCTTACATACCTTAGAGTCTTAGGATGTTCTTGAACTTGAGGCTCTTGTGATCTCACTTTTGCACTTTCACTAGTTCCTTCCTCTTGATTTTCCTGATTCATCAGAATGATCTAAACTATCATTTTGATCATCTGAATCATATCCACAGGTTCTAGATGGTCTAACTATGTCTTCATCAACCTTGACATTAGCACTTTCAATTATTTTCCTCAATCTCTTATTGTAGCACCGATAGGCTTTACTTTTAGTAGAATAACCAAGAAATATTCCTTCATCACATCTAGCATCAAACTTTCCTATATCTTCATCTCTTTTGATAAATCATTTACTCCCAAATATTTTGAAATATCTAATGGTAAGCTTATGACCATACCATAGCTCATAAGGAGTCTTACCGGTATCACCTTTGACTTGTACCCGATTGAGAGTGTAAACAATAGTACTCACAACTTCTCTCCAGTAGATATGAGGAACATTTCCTTCTAGCATCATAGTCCTAGCAACATCTTGAATTGTCTTGTTCTTTCTTTCCCCAACTCCATTTTGCTGAGGGGTCCATGGGGTAGATAATTGTCTCTTTATCGCATTCTCTTCACAAAAAGAAATAAACTCCCCAAAAGTGAATTCACCACCTCTATCTGATCCAAAACATTTAATCTTCAGACATGTCTTTGTCTCAACCATAGCCTTAAAAATATTGAATTTCTCTAGGGCTTTAGATTTTTCCCTTAAGAAAGTAACCCATGTCATTCTAGAATAATAATCAATAAATAACATGAAATACCTATATCCTTGTAAACTTCTAACTCTAGAAGGACCACACAAGTTAGTATGCACAAGTTCCAACACCTCATTTGAAAAATGTTGTTTGCTCTGGAATGAAACCCTAGTTTGCTTCCCTAATTGACATTCCTTGCATATGGTGTTAGTATGTTTTATCAACTTAGGAAGATCTCTCACTACTTGAGTAGAACTTATCTTGATAATATTATCAAATTTTACATGACACATTCTCATATGCCACAACCAACTTTCATCAACTTCAGCAATCAGACAACTTTTACCAGTAGCATTTAGGTGAAAGATATTATGTTTTATTTTTGTACTAGGTGAAATCAAATTTTTGGAACTTCCCAATATTCTACTCTTTCCATCCTTGAATTGAAGATTGTATCCCTTGTCAACCATTTGTCCAAGACTCAAGAGATTATAATTCAAACCTTCCACATATAGAACATCATCAGTATTATGGTTACCATCAAGAGAAATGGATCCTCTACCACAGATTACACTAGCTTTTTCATTACCAAATCTTACAACACCACCATCATACTTTTCCAAGCTCACAAATTAACTTTTATCACCTCTCATGTGATGGGAGCATCCACTATCAATCACCCATTCATCTTTTTCTTCAACTTTGGAAGCTAGAGCTTTCTCCACATTTGTGCAACTAGAAGATTTAGTAGGTACTGGATCATTTTCCTTGATAGCAATAAATACCCATTCATCCTCGCTCACATTCCCTTTATCAAATTCATCAACAATATAATAAAAATTTCTTCAATCTCTCTCATTTCCTTCTCATACTTGAACATTTTTCTAGAACTTTCCCTTGGATCATATCTCTGCTTATCTTTTACAGAGATAGTAGCTTTTAAATTATATTTTGTCTTAGGAAGAGAGTCACAAAACTCGCTTAACTCAAAATCAACAAGCTTACCAATCAACATGTCTCTGGTTACATTTTTCACAGTTTGAATCTCCTTAATAGCAGTAGATTTGGATTTGTATGCAACATGCAAAGATTTGAGCACTTTAGCAACAATCTCTAATTCTTCCATTGTTCCACCAACACATGTGATACTACACACAAGTTCATTCACTCTCTACATAAAATAAGTGATGTTATCATCTTCACCCATTCTCAAAATTTCATATTTCCCTTTCAGGCTTTGTAGATTAGCAATCTTCACATGGGCATCACCTTCATACAAATTTTCCAACTTTTTCCATATCTCATAAGCAGTCTTCAAATCCATTACATTTGTCATCTTGAAATCAGTCAGAGCACTCAACAATGCTTCCTTAGCCCTGATATTGTACTTAGCTTCCTTAATCTCACCTGTAGTAGAAGGACCATTCTGTGGGATGATATACCTATTCTTTGTAATTGTCTAGTAAGGTTCACCAATGCATATCAAATGACACTCCATTTGAGTCTTCCATAGATAATAAGTAGTTCCATCAAATCTTGGACTATTCTTCTTGTATGTTTCCATCTCAGATCACCTCAAGATATTAAACTTCTCCCGAGGAACGTACTCTGATACCAATTGTTGGCAACATAAGGGAAGACAACTAAGAGGGGGGGTGAATCAACTGTCTCAAAAATTATAAATATTAAACTTATTCTCAGATTTGATAAATAAACATGAAAGCATAAACCATCACCACATTAGAAACACACATAACACCAATATTTTTTACATGGAAACCCTGTTAGGGGAAATACCACGGTGGAGGTTAGTGCACAAGATTATACCCTGTTAAAAGTATAAAAGAAAATGGGGAATGCACATGCATTCAGGTATACTTCCTAGGGCTCACTGCTCAAATACAAAAAGGCTTACAACCCAAAGGAAGACACACTTTCTTACAAAAACATTCGAATTACATTCAGAAGATTTTGAATTGAGAAAATAGAATCTACTAATGCCTGATTACAACTCTGGTTAAGCACATAAACACTTTCACTCGCCCACTCTTCTTCACACTCTTCCTCTTCCTTCAAAAGATTAAAACATTATTCATACGCACCATGCCATCAAATGGTATAAACAATCGATCATATATATCTACTACTAAGGATAACATCATTTACATGTTGACTTTAACAAAATATTAAATGTGTACAAACTATCGGCTCAATTCATAAACAATTATCAATACGAACCAACCAATGTCGGCCAAAATGTAGTAAGGACCCAAAACAACATCTTCAAACACAAAACACCTTAAACAATTATGCCTCGAAGATCCACAACATGCTACAATCACCCTATTGGCCATGAACATGAAAAACATGAACTCACAAAAGAAAAACACCAATCGTGAGCACAACGATCAATGTAGATGTACAACATAGATAGAGCATGATCTAGAAACATCCACAAGAATCATGAATCACTAGAGAAGCATCCAAAACAATTCAAATTACTAGAATCACATCATCTTCTTTCAGGAACACCAATTGAAGCAACAAAACAACTGCCAGAACACAAATACTCATAACTCGATCAAATATTCATGTGGATCTCTGAAACTTCACATGGATAAACTAGATATACTTGACAAAAAACCCTTTGATCCACAACCTCTAATCATCAATATACTGAGCTAGCCATTAGTCTAAACTTCATTGCATCATGACAACCTACAACTTCTTTTATTACAATTTTCTCAATATCCTCAACATATACAACCTTAAAGACATTAATGCTAATAGTGTTGACATTAATGAAAACTACATATCAGAACCATCCAACATTCCACTGACAAGTGTAGAATCCAATGAAGCCTGGTCTTAGGAAATTTCCCTAGTTAGGTATAAGACTAACCAATAGCTTGGATGGGATGGGATAGGGGTCTATTATGGATAGAAGATGAAGGAGAAATGACGCAAGACATTAATCGCTTGGAAGTCACGATAAAGAGGACAAGGCCTTATGATGAATGCCAAGTGGGAGATGATGGAAGGTAAAGTCATTATTATGAATTATGATGGAAGAATGGATAAAGTGATAGTAGATGACAGAGCAAAGACTAACTACACATTGTACCTATTTGCTAGGTTTTCACCATGGTACTTATCCAGAGGCACCCACTAATGGTGTTACCTATAGGATGGTGTTTTATCTTTAGTATTTTTACAATTTTTTTATTTTTTTGTTGTCACCAAGACACTTGTTTAGTAGGTTTTCATCAAGGTAACAATTTTTTTGTGTTTTTGATTTATTTCTATTTTTTTCAAGACTTTTTCCTCATTTTTTTGTATTTTTTAAGTTTTAAGCTAGTTCTCTGAAACTAGGTATAGAAATTTCATAGGTTAAATCTATTGATGGGCTCAAACAAAGGTCGCCCTTTAGGAGTGGACAACTAATAAGAATCAAAACCAAAGGATGTTGTTATGAAATATGGACCCAACTAGTTGTGCTCAAATTTTTCGAGTTTCTCACATTTTGTCTGATATCAACACTAAGTCACCAATTTAATTTTTTTTGACCAAAACCCTTTTGTTGTAACTGTGGAAAAGATTGGTTTGGTATGACTATAGATTATTCAAGGCCTCATGTTTGTGTTCATTGAGGAACTCTAATTCATGTAGTTGGGATATACAGTATTCCTCATCATCAATGAGCCCTTTCATGGAGACCCATAGGGAGGGGAATTCGACCTCTATAGGAAGGATAGCCTTCGTACTAAATACTAGGGTGAATGAAGTGGCACTAATGGGTGTGTTGATGCTCATACAATATGCCCATAGGGTGGGGTTAAGTTGAATGTGCCAGTCATGACCAATGTCATTGATAGTCTTTTTAAGATTTTTGATTATAGTCTTATTGGATGCCTCAGCTTGGACATTACCTTTCAGATAATATGGTGTGGAAAAGTAGTGCTGGATGTGGAATTTCTCACATAACTCATGGACAAATCTTGATTTTGGAAGGGATGACCATTTTTAGTGATAATGGATTGTGGGACACCATACCAACATATGATGTAATTGAGGATGAACATGGAGATTTGTTTACCAGTTATGTATGTTAGGGGAATGGCTTCAATCCATTTCATGAAATATTCAGTTGTAGTGATAATTAATTTATGGCCATTAGATGAGGTGGGATGAATTTTACCTATAAGGTTGAGTCCCCATTGGGCATATGGCCATGGTGAAGTGATCAGCTATAGCTCCTATGCAAGTGTGTGGATGAGGTCACTATGTATCTAGCACTGTCGATATTTCTTCACAAAGTGATAGGAATCTTGCTCCATTTTATGCCATTAATATCCTAGTCATATGATCATTTTAGCTAGAGTCAAACCACTAGAATGGGCTATGCATATACCTTTGTGTACTTCACATAAGGTATTTTGTGCTTCGTTAGTGTCGAGGCATCTAAGTAAGGTTTTGTCTAGGCCACATCTATATAGGGTATCACCAATTTTGGTGTAGCAAGTGGCTTTATAGAGGAAGGCCTTGCATTGACTAGTGGATAGGTTAGGTGGTAATTTCTAAGAATGTAGATAGTCATAAATGTTTTGATACCATGGGGAATTGGGACCAACAAGTTCACACACCATCTCAAATTCAAGGACTTCAAAGGTAGTGACCAATAACTATCAAACTAAGAACTTGTACGATGACATATTGTTGGGAATGTCTGAGAGAGATCCGATGGTGACCATGGCATTAGTTGCTTTGTTCTAAAGTTGTGGGATCTGTAAAAAGGTAATATCTTCAAAATATAGTTTGAAACTGTAAACCATTCTTTTGTATGGGGTCAATTTCTCATCCTTAGTGTCATAGTCATCATTGATATGTTGGATGACTAATTATGAATCACCAAAAACTTGCAGACTTATAATTCTCCATTTTATAGCCATGTGTAATCCTATTAGTAAGGCCTCATATTCTGCAATGTTGTTTGTACATGTGAAAGCTATTATGAATGATTTCAATATAGTATCACCTTGAGGGGTGATGAATAGTTTTCTCACACTTGATCCATGACTAGTGTATGAGAAATCAAAGTATAATTTCCATGTTGCACCAATGTATAATGTAAATATTGACTCATCTGGGAAATTAGAAATCAAAGGGTGATCATTTTTTGTGGGTGCATCGACAAGTTGGTTTTTGATAACTTGTCCTTTTACTATTTTTTGTTTGACATATTGTATATCATACTCACTAAGTATCATGACCCACTTAGCCAACCATCCTATCAATGATTCCTTACTAAGTAGGTATTTGAGAGGATCTATCTTAGCCACCAGTCTTGTCTTATGATTTAGCATGTAATTTATTATTTTTTGAGTGGAAAAAACCACAATGAGACAAGCATGCTCAATAGGACTATAGTTGAGTTCATACCCAACAAACATGTGGCTAATGTAATAGATCATTCGTTCTTTCTCATCATGATCATTTTGTGCAAATAATGCCCATCATGTGGAAGTAGTAGCTAATATGTAAATGATAAGGGGCTTACCATCTATTGGTGACATCAAAATAGGAGGCATCAAGAGGTAATTTTTAATCTGTTCAAAGGATGCCTCACACTTGTCTGCCCATATAAAAGGAACTCCCTTGAATAACAAATACTAAAAAGGTTGACATTTATCAACAAGTTGTGCAATGAACCATCTGATGGACTAAATTTGGCCTTGCAATATTCTAAGTTGACTGATTCCTATTGGGGGAGGCATATCTAATATAGCTTTTACTTTTGCAAAGTCCACTTCAATGCCTCTATGGGAAACTATATATCTTAAGAGCTTACCTAATGTCATGCTGAAGACACATTTCTTAGGATTTAGGTGGACTTCATATTCTTCAAGCCTTTTGAAAATTGTTTCAAGGAATCTCAAATGATCACCACATGTCAAGGATTTTGTCAAAAGTTCATCAACATAGTCTTCCATCAATGTGTTCATGAGATCTTGAAATATGGTGGTCATAGCTCTTTGATAGGTTCCACTTGCATTTTTCATTCTAAAGGGAATGACATTCCAACAGCATGTACCTCATAGGCAAGTGAACATCATCTTATGTTGATCTTCAGTAGCGATACACATTTGATTATACCTCAAAAATCCATCCATGAGGGACAACATCTCATAGCCTATAGTTAGATCTACTATGATGTCTATATTAGGAAGTGGGAAATCATCCATCAAACATGATTTGTTCAAGTCATAGAAATTTGTATATATACAAATTTTTCCATTCAGTTTGTTCACTGGTATAAGGTATGAGATCCAATCTACATAGTCAATAGGTCTTATGAAACCAACATCCAATAATTTATTGAGTTAAACTTTGACCAACAGAGCTATTTAAGGATGCATTTTTCTAAGCTTTTTTTTTACTAAATTTACATTTAGAAGCAATGGAAAATGATGTAGGACTAATGCAAGGTCCAATCGAGGCATATTAGCATAACACCATGTAAAATTGACTTGACATTCTATGAAAATGTCTTGAAATTCTAATTTTTAATTTGTCAGGGATGTTGTAAGGAGAACAATCTTAGGATTCTTCATTCTACCTATATTGAATTCCATTACTTCTTTAATCAATATTAGGGATCTCTCTTAATTAATAGGGAGAAATTATAACCCTCCATCCTTGGGTGCCTCAGAGAGGTTTTCACCCTTGGATACATCCTTTATTTTTACTTTTTCCTGGTCAGAAGATTCCTTGTGGTTTTCACCTAAAGACCAATCATTTTTTATTTTATTTTTGTCATTTTTGTGACTAGAGGGTGGGACAATCTTGTTGAAATAGGCCACAACATCAAGATCTATAGTGAAACCACCCTTATGGTTCCCATGTGGTATGCCTTCCCATATTCCCATGAACTCAATGATGGCTTCATTGTTTTCAAATATGTCCAAGGGTGGTGGACCTTGCTTGTACCAATCGATCAATTGTGGGTAAACGGGGGAAATTCCATCATCGATGTTACTCAAGGATGGGGAAGCAACAAATAGGGTAAGGAAGAAGGTATTAAATCGGGGTCCCAAAAGGATTCTAACCATGCTCTTTCTTTTGTGGTCTTTGGTGGGTCAGGTTCATGAAAGGAATAAACATAGATATTAATATCCATGAGGTTGGTAAAGGATGGATGGGGTGTATTAGACTCATGAAAAACATGGTCGAGCTCATAGTCACTGGTGGTACAAGAATCCCACTCATATTCATTAGAGTTTGTGTCACTATAACAAATTTTAGTAGGATTTTCAGATGTCTAAATGTCTTTCAAAGAACTCACATCCTTATTTGAAAGCACCTTAGTACTTGAAGTGCTAATCCTAATTGGTGCAAACACTAGCCCTAAATTCTTTGGACATTTAAGAGGCATCAAGGGTTCTCTCATTCTATTTTTATGTATGCCAAGTCCACTGATTCCATCATAACCCTTTTGTTTCATGAGCTCAAAGCCTTTACCATATTGTTTTGTTGGTAGAAGCTTCAAATCTTCCTCATCTTTATAAATCTAGTTTGAAATGTCATCAATGTATTCTTTGTCTAACTCTCCCTAGTTTGTGAAGGTGGTGGTGGGAGGAATTTTAATGACAACTTTAGGTTCCATCTTATAGACAAGCTTTCCATAGGACTTTGGAGACTTTGGTAACTTAGTGATGCAATAGGAAGTGTTTATATGATACTCCCCACACCCCTTGTCTTGGATCTGAATCTTGGGATTGGAGGATGGAATGATAGACATTGAGGATTTACTGAGAGTGGATGGTTCAACGTAATTGGATGAAGTGGATGTTGTAGCTTCATAGTTTATAGGAACTTGGTATTTAGGGATCCCCCATAAATAGGTGCAATATTGAAAGGGTCAAGATCATCAATGATTGTGATTTTGGTGCCATTGTATGGAAACTTTAGACATTGATGGTATGTAGGTGGAACAACATTCATGGTGCAGATCCATGGTTAGCCGAGGAGTAGGTTATATGGTAGTTCAAGATCCAGGTTATTGGAATGTGGTATCTAGTACTGTAGGTCCAACCTTGATAGGAAGTGTGATAAAGCCCTCAGAAGAACATTCTTTATCATGATAGGCTTTGATGGAAATGCTCGTATTTGTATCCACACATGCTTCAAAGAGGTCCAATTCCTTCACCAATTTTAAAGTGCAAATGTTCAATCTGGCTCTACCATCTATTAGGACTTGTCTGACCTTACGTTTGTGGATGAAAACATCAAGGTGTAATGCGTCATTATGGTTTGACTTGGGTGTAGAGTAATCTTGGTCAGAAAAGGAGACATGGTGGGAGTTGGCCAAGTATCTAACCATGGTTTCAAATTGGTTGACATCTAGGTTGGTAGGGATAGAGGTTTCTTACAAAGCCTTACTGAGGATAGCTTTGTGTTCAAGTGATATGTGTAGAAGCTCATAGATGGAAGTTTGTGTGAGTGTCTTGCCCAATTGGTCAACAAGAGTGTATTGGGATTTGGATTATGGTTGCTTTGGAGGAGGACTGGATATGGTAACCTTAGCCCTATGGATAGCGATGGCACATTTAGGCTACTTCTTAATGGTGATTGTGTTAACATGATTGTCAATAGCTTAGACATGGTTAAAAATTGTGTGGTCAAAAGAGGAATTGGTATGATTGGAATGGTTGTCTATCTTTTGATCCAAACTGGAGGGTGTTTTGGAACCATGGTCTTGCCATGAATTCTTGAAAAATCATTTGGTCTTTATTTGAAGTTTTTTTTAGTCCCTTGACCTGTATGGTATCATTGTCAATTAGGTCTTGAATCATATTCTTCAACTAATGCCATGATGAGGTCTTATTCCCTTTTATTTAGTGGTAGTCACAAAAGGAATTGTAATCCCACCAAGAGGGTTTAAATTGTCTTGGGTTGTATGGTTTGGGCTCTTGGAGTTGTATAACATTTGATTGTACTAGCTTCTTTAAGATAGATTCAATTGGTTTTGAAAAGGAGTGAGTTGTCTCCATGGGTATTGCCTTGGTTATCTTGGGGGTCCCCACTCTTGATTATTTTGGACCATGTTAGCTACTTGGTTTGAAACATATGGTGTGTTATTTTTCATGTTGGGTGCTATGAGAGTTAGTGTGGGACCTATTCTATTCATAACTTTTGTGTCTACAAATCCATCATTAGTTACATTCTTGTTATGGGACCAAAACTTGTTTTTATCATTTGATGTTCCTTGGAAATTTTGTGTTTTGGTATAAATTTAAGTTTCCCCTTTAGCAATAAGGGTTTTTTTCAAGGATGGCCCCTTTTTCAACAAGGTTGGAAAATGTGGAACAACAATGAGTTTCCAATGCATAGCTTAATTTTTTGTTTAGGGTTTGCATGAACATGATAATTTTTTGTTTTTAGGAATTTCAATAGGACAATGACTAGCTAAATTTCTCCATCTCTGGAAGAATGTTATGAAAGCTTCACCCTCTTCTTCTTTAGTTTGACATAAGGTAGAAATAATGATGTCATTTTTTATATTGCAGGAAAAGTGGGTGAGAAATTTATTAACAAGTTTGTCCCATTTTTCGTATGCCTATCATTTGGTGGGAGAACCATTAGTTAAAGCATGTCCTAAGAGACTCCTAGGAAATAGTCTCATTAAGTATGTTTGTTCAGAAGCAATGTCAATCAAGGCCATATGAAATTCCCTCACATGCTCGATGGGGTTTCCTCTTCCTTTATATTTAGGTAAACTTGGCATGACATAATGTGGAGGAAGAGGAGGCATGTATAATGTCCTATCAAATAGGTAAGGATATAACTCTTGGATAGAGTAATTCTTCTTGTTTTCCAATTTCATTGTGTCTACTTGCTTTTGCAAGGCCAACATTTGATTGGCTAGGACATCATATGGTGTGAGTGTTGTACCTATGGTGTTAACAACTACTTTTTGGTATGGTATGTTGTTGATTTGAGGTATGGATGTTTGAATTATTTTTGGAATTTAGATTTATGGTGTGAATGTTTGAGATGGAATTGGAATTTGGATTTGTGGTGTGATGTAGGAGGTGTTGGTATTGTATTGCATTTGGAGAGGATTGGAACTGTTTGGACCTTGTACATATTGACTATTGATTTTATAGGAACCTTCTATATTTACTTGTTGGGGAACCTTATGCTAGGACCTTGTGGCACATTGGTGATTGTGTTAATTCCATGAATATGAACTCTAGTCCTTTTATTTGTGCCAAAAAGATTTGATAATGTGGTGTTTAAGGCCCTAGATGTTCCACATGGATTTGAAGATGTGGTGTTCATGGCACTTGATGCTGCAAATGGATTTGAAGATATGTTCATGTTATTAAATGGATAAGGTGTAGAACTAAGAGGTTATGACACAGACTGTGTCATTGGTTGCATTGTGGATTGTGTCCCTGATTGTGTTATTGGTTGCATTCCAAATAAGGGTATAGAAATTGGGATAGAAGTTTGAGTTGGAGCCCCTTGTGGCATAGAATAATTTATTTGTAGGCTCTTCAAACCACTAGATGTATACATGTTAAGTCCTTGGTTTTTTTGGTTTGGGGTGGGTGCTGCTTGAAGTGTGTTTACATTGAATCCATGAGGTAGTTTGGCACCACAATGCAAAAATTTGGTCGAGAACGTTTGGGGATCAAATAACACTATCTCATCTACAAGTGATACAACCTCTAGGTCTTGGGCAACTACTTCGACTTCCTCTATAATTACTTGTCCATGTTTGTCTCTTATGAGGAATTTTTCAGAAGGATTGGTAGATTTCTTGGGTGGTTCACTAGAAGAGGTACCAAATTTTAAGTTCCTTGTGTGGTTATGAAGGTCATCTGACTCAAATAATTCATTTTTGTAGAGATCCATTTCTTTCCTTTTCCTTTGTGACCTTTTTTCTAGCATAAAAGGACTTGCAAGGGGAAGGTGTATGATGTGATGAACTATGGCTTGCCTAAGGTAATGACAATGCAAGGGTATGAATGAATACTAAGGCATGCAACCTAAGTGATATATATATATATATATATATATATATATATATATATATATATATATAACTTTTGAAGATATAGGGATGCCTAATAATGATACCATGATGAAGGCTCAAGGTGACAATAGTTGAGGTGTGAATAAGTTAGTGTCACAATGATAAAAATCAAAATTATGCCTATGAATAGGTTATGCAAGATGTGAGATGAAGGGATGGAGTACTATGACCTAGGATGAAGACTAAAACCTCTAGTAAACATAAGATACAATTTCTAATCAAACTAAGACAAGTATAACAACTAATATGACTGTCAATGACCTTGGGTATAGTAAAAATGATAGGATATTTTGAAAAGGTGGTCTCAAACTGGATTGATGAGCTAAGAAACCAACCTAAATGATGAAGGACTAGTATGATTATTTTTTGAAAGATAACATCAAGAGAATACAAATTTAAATCTATGGTTTAGTATAGGTTTGATGGACTTCCTAATCAAGAAGTTTATACAAGAGGTTTATACAATCTAAAAGGATGACCTAAAAATTTGACCTATGGGGAATTTCTAATGCAAAAGGATGAGGTAATGGATGAATGTATACTAATAAGAATGGGGTGAAAAATTACTTGTCCTAAACATATTTAAAATTTAAGCTCGTTTTAGGTATGTAGGCCTAGTTTGTTTCAAAGTTGAAATGCTATAAGTTTCAGGTGTGGTGTTTGATTTGTACTGGAAATTGTTTTTTGAACACACATACAAAACATAGTAGACAAAAAGTTTTGGGTGGTTGTGATACAAAATCAGAGAACACCTGTGAGTAGGGGCTTATGTTAGTCCCAAAGTTGTTCCACTAGTGCTGACAAATTTTGAGAACACTTGTAAGCAAGCACAACCTAGGATAGAAAGTGGATACGACCTGCTAAGTCCCTACTTGGATTTCTCCAAACACTTAAACAAAGCGGAAAATTAGAGATATTGATGACACTAGCTCCCCCTTACACGACACAGGCACACCAAGTTCTCTTACCCCCTAAGATCTAAAGACCTTGAGGGATTTTCTGTCTCTACAATGAATAATGGAACATAGGGTAGGCTTCAGAACAACATTTCTAGTGCTAGCAAGTAAAAGGGTTTTTGGCCTCTAAAATAAGTGGTTCTTAGTCAATACTCGGAGACATGGCACCTTGTGAGCATCCAAAAAGCCACTTACTTGGATTTAATCACTCCTACTAGGGGCTCTTATACATTTTATAGTAGTACCCCATTTTGAATGACACTGTACAACTAAGGCCTACATACCATGAGGACTTGACAGTTTAGTCTTATCTATTTATATATCGGCCCGAGTGAAAAATTGGTTAAAGTCACCTTCAAGTTCTCTGTACAGATGTGTCTCTTAGGCATACCCCTCTAAGGGATAAAAACAACAAGAATGATGGGTCTAGTTTTTGATCACTGATTTTGCACAAGGTGAGAGCATACACCTACCATCTCAAGCATAGTAAACACTAGTTCATTAACCCCCTATTTATTCTATGTGAAAATAGACACTTAGAATAAAAGAAATCAAGGAGAGCCCTACAAAAGAACTATTAGTATTTTTGAGTCTTTGGTTTTCGTCAAATGAAAGTTGTAAGTTTTCAATTCAAGTCTTGGACATTCAAACCAACAAAAAGCCAAATTAACAAAATTAACCCCAGAATAAAAAAACTACACTAAAAAGAAAACTAACATTTAATCTAGCTAATAAAAATTAATAACAAAAATTAATCTAATCTAAAAATATAATTAATCTAAATTAAAAATTTAAATCTAAACTAAATTAGAAAAAAAATCTAAATCTAAAATCTTAAGTCTCACTGAATTAAATTTAAACTAAACTAAACTAAATTAGAAAAAATCTAAATCTAAAATCTTAAGTCTCACTAAATTAAATTTAAACTAAACTAAATTAGAAAAAATCTAAACCTAAACTCTTAAATATAAATAAATTAACTTAAAAAAATCTAAATCTACAGTATTAAATATAACTAAATTAAATTAGAAAAAATCTAAATCTTAGATCTTAAATCTAACTAGAAATTAAATTTAAACTAAATTAATCTAAATCTTCTTGTTGTTGTGACACAAAACTTGCAGATTTTGCCAAGGAAAAGACACTGAAATCTCAAAATATTCCCACACATGCTATGCAACCTCTAGAAAAATTTCTATTCAGAAATAAAATAATGGATGACAGGCATTGGATAGAATATGAAGACAGATCGATATGGAATTGTTCTCATGGAAAGTCGTGACTACACGATGTCAAAACACATGAAGCTCGATAAACAACAATTTAAATTCAAGAGGTCAAAGGAGAAATACTAATAAAAATGGTGTCGGTATTAATGTGTGGATAGCCATACACTGGAAAATCAATGACTGCTCAATGTTTGAGCGGAAAACTTCAATCTCAATCACTCAATGTTCATTTCATCGATGAGGCCTTGCTGCATATTGACCACAATCAAGCCTATGTTGGGATATCGATATGAGCTATTGTGCTTGGCTAGAGCTGCTGGAAAGATATGCCAAGCACAACAACAGGAACATGAATAGTTGTCAAATTTATTGAGCCATAGTATTTAAAGAAGTTGAACCTCAAGTCTCTTAAGCGCTCCTTCAATCTCTTTGTCACTTTTCATGGAGAACGTCCTTTGCTTGATGTAGTAAATAACTTATGTAGGTATTTTATTCAACAAAACAAAAATGATACTATACCATGTGAAATCGATCCTACCAAAATAAATCAATGTTAAAGAGTTTGATTGTTACATCCTATCAATGATAAATGCTTTGGAACCTGCATATCCAATGATTTCAAATACAAAAAAAATGAAATACAAGTGACAGCATGGATACAGATCTAGAGCAACATTTTGAGGAATGTTAAATAAATCAAAACACAAATAGTATCTGAAGCTACCTTCTCAAAATGAATTCCAATAAGAAAAACGTAGAGAGAAGATTAGTTGAAAATGATAGAACAATAGCTATGTTAGAACCCAGTGATATGAGAAACAAAATATATCCTTATTATCATCCAAAACACTACAAAATAAAACCAATTCATGCCAATTTTTTTTACAAAAACTTGTCTTTAACTATTGTTCACGTTGGGTTCACCATTTGTCATCAGGGTTAGATTTTCAAGTTTAAAGCATATTAGATCAATAAACACAAAAACCCTAATAAACTATTGAGGACAATGAAAGCATAAAAGTATATAAAAAAAATGAAACAATATTACTCAATCCTTCATGCATTCATTGAATTATCTCCATAGCTCTTCTTCATTTTTCTATTAAATGATGCTTGCGCTCAAATTTGAATGTAGCCTAAAGTAAATGACAACAAAACTTTGAACCATTTGTCTCAACAACATATAAGTAGGATAGTGTAATAATTCCCTTTTGAAAATGATAAATGACAATGCTATTTATAAAGAGGTGAATGCAAAATGGACGGATGAGATTAACTGATTTTTATTTTGATCAATGGCCGAAATTAAATGAGAAAAGATGAGATAAGAGGGTGATCCCATAATAGTTGTTTGATTTTTGTGTTGGACAAATTATTATTTTAATAAATCTTCACATTCAGAACCTATGACGTGAAGAATTTGAAGATGGTGCAAACTAGAGTCATCAAATTTTGTTTATGATTCTAAAATGTTTTTCGGAATCAAATTGTGCTTAATCTCACGAGAGTGATTTTTAGGAAAACATGTTTAAAAGTGGCCTACTTGGTATGTACATAACTTTTTTCTATGAAGGGATAAAATTCCTAATTCTTTCAAATTTAGATTTGTAACTCTAATATCTAGTGCTTTCACTTGGTTAGATAGTTTTTTTGTTGAATATTTTTTTCCTTAATCAGAGTTTCAAATTCAAATAAAATTACAATTCAAACATGCTTGGCCGGTATATGCTTTGTATATGTCAAGAATTTAATTTAATTTTTTGTTGGATCAAGGACTGTCTCTAGTGCACTCATATTTTTTTCAAAAAAAATTATTAATCTTCTATTTTTTCACATGCTTGAAGAACAAAGAAATTCATTTTGATGAAAACCTATGTTTAATAAAACTTAAAAACAAATACATATAAAACCAAAACATATTAAAAATTATATTCATTGGATAACGTTACGAGCAATACCATAATCATTTGAAATAAATTTTTCAAATGAATTCATTGCAGTCTTTAAAGATGATCAAAAGAAGTGATTTTTTATCGGCATTTTTATTAGGTGTAAAGGAGACATTTATAGAACTGGTTTAATTAGCAAGGGTTCTCCAAGGGGTTTGATCTAGGGTGATTGATCAGAGCCTCTTCAATTAGATGGAACTTTAAGGCTTAAATCATTATATTTTTTAAAAATATGGCGGTTACATTAAAATAGTTCCTCTCAGGGTGTAAACTATTGCTGACAACACCGTTAAGTGGAAGAACTAATTTTTCAATAGAATTAGTTAGTTAGAAAAGGAAAATGCGTAAAACATTATTTAATTAGAAGAGGAAAAGGTGAGTTAACTTTTTGATTAAATAGAAATTTAATTCAAAAAGTGAGAGAAAAGATAAGTCATTTAATTAAATAAAAATTTAATTACTTTATGACAGAGATGCCAAAAGTGAATAATTAAATAATTGTCATAATTATTTAATTATAGTAGAAAATGAAAAATAATTAAATAAATATAAATTTATTTAATTATAGAAATTAAAGATATTAGTGATGTAATTAAATAAAATTTTATTTAATTAATTGAGAGTTATGGAGAAATGAATTAAATTAAATTAAATAATTAAGAATTATTTAATTAATAGAAGAAATATGACCCTAGACAATGGGAAAAATTATGTTAGCGAGCCTAGGATATTTTTCAATGTCTACACTAGCTAAAGTGAATGAATCCAAACAATTCCCCAATCATCTATAATTAAAGAACTATTTCTAGTCAAAGCATAAATCACATTCTTAGAGTTGAAATGTTCTATTATTTTGACTACCTCTGGAGGTTGCTAACTATTGCATATCTCAACAACACAAAACCTCGAAAAGAAAAAAAAATAAAAAATGAAATGTCCCAAAAACCCAAAAAATACTATTTACATACTTACAACAAGGACTAGTGACTAACACTAGGCTTGAAAATAATGCTTCAAGAATTTCCCATTGACTGAGAATGGAACATCTTCTCCAGGTAGAGTTTTAATCATGTAACTGCTATTGCCTAAGATTTTAGATACTCGGTAAGGGCCAATCCATAACTTGTCAAACTTACCATGTTCACCCTTATACTCATGGGCTTTATCCCAATATAGGACTAGGTTAGATATTCTAATTTTTTTCAATCTAGCCCTTTTGTCAAACCAATGTCTTACCATAGATTGGTGCTTGGAAAAATGATATATTGCTCTAGTATGCTTTTCATATAAATGTATTATTTGTAACAATCAAGCTTCAATCTAGTCATCTAATACAATATACTAGAGAAAATTTCCAAGTATGGATCTTTAAATTTATAGGTAATATAGGATCTATCCCATAGACTAAGTGATAAGGGGAATTCCCCAATACAGATTTCATCTTGGTACGGTCTACCAAAAGGGAAAATTTCAACATGGAATGCCATTCCCTAGGATTATTTTCAATTAGATTTCTAATTATATCTAGCAGGTTATTGTTTAATGATTTCACTAATCCATTTCCCTATGGGTAATAATTAGATGAAAATTTCAATGTTATACCATATTCAAATGCCCAATTGGAAAATTTCAATGAAGAAAAAGTGGGGCCATTATCACATACCAAGGCATACGGTACTCCAAACCTAGTAATAACACTTTCTTCCAAGAATTTAATTACCACTTCCATGGTGCATTGCTTACTTTGGCATGCTTCAGTCCACTTGGTGCAATAATCAATAGTGGTTAGCAAAAACCTGTGGCCTATGGACGACAATGTGTTAATGGTTCTAATAAATTCTAAACACCATTTTGAAGGACACATCTCCATCACGGGCTGCAATGACTATGTGTTAAATCTCCTTTTATCTGCAATAGTTTAGCATGCATAACAGTGCTTTACATGTGCATATGTGTCTTTTATTTAATAGCCTGCCACTAGTAGCCAACTCTCAAAATGAGGTGTGTGGTGGCCAAGGGTACTCTATGAGCTGTGTCAAACCTATCATGTAGTTCTTACAACAATTCACTCACTTCTTTCCTATTTAAACATCTCAAATAAATCCCTTCATGATTTCTTTTGAATAGAACCCCTCCTTTAATCATATAGCTCTAGGACTTAATTTTCAGGGCTCTTCTTTGATTCCTTTACATATGGTTTGGGAAATTTTTTCTTAACAGATAGTACCATATATCCGAGTACCACTCATCTTGGTCTTCTACATCTAGGGTATGCTATTGGCTAAAAATTTGTGGATCAATCTCAACGATGGATTTAATGAAAGCTTTCTTGTAGACTAGCTTCATGGGTATGATTTCTAAATCAAAGTCTTACAAGGTCATAACCCATTTAGCTCTTTTTTCTCTGAGCTCGCTCTATGTCAGTAGCATCTTTATTGCTACATCAAGCATAATTTCCTTAACTATACTTATGAGAATGTAATGTTAGAATTTTCTTACCACCTTGGCCAAAGAAAAAGCTTGTTTCTCAATATCCATATATCTTAGCTCTGCCTCATTAAAGGGAGAACTCATGAAAGAAATTGGATTTTCCTCTATATTCTTGCCCCTTTGTATCAATACAACTACACATGTGTGACCAAAAGCAAAAGAGTAAATATAAACTAGTTTAATGTAATCTAGACTTTCCAACACCATCACTTTTGTGATTTCAACTTTCATGTTCTCAAAGGTTATCTTGGTATCATTTTTTCATTTAATTTTTACATCCTTCTTCAACGTATCATTGAGAGGTTTCACTATCTCAACAAATCCTATGATAAACTTCCAGATGAAATTGATCTTGTCGAAGTATGACTTTAATTCCTTCTTACTTCTCGGGGGCTATAGTTTGAGTAAGGTACTTAGTTGATCTGAATCTATTGAAATACCCATTTTAGAGATAATATGTCCAAGTAGTTTTCCTTCAGTCAACTCAAAAATGTATTTCTTAGGATTTAGTGAAACTCCATATGTTTCACACTTTTGTAGTATTTCTTTGAGATCATCAACATGATCTCCTCTATTCTTAGAAAACACTGTGAGATCATCCATATATATAATAGTGCACTTGCCTACCAAGTCTCAAAAGGCATAATCTATAGCTCTTTGGAACGTGGCTCCAACATTTATTAATCCAAATGACATCATTTTGTAAGTGAAAGTTCCCCACTTTGTGGTCAACACTGTCTTCATTCTATCCTTCACAACCATTACCTAGTTATACCCAAAATAATTTGTCTAGGAAGGAAATCATATGTGAACCATTAACAATTTCTGGTACTTCATCTAAGAAGGTAGGGGATAGTTGTATTTTTTAGATTCCTTGTTAAGATTTGACAAATCCACACACAACTAAATGTCTCCATTCTTCTTTCTAATGGGCACTAAATTATCCACCTAACTAGAATGTCTGATGGGAAAAATGATCTGGGCTGAGAGGAGTTTCTGTACTTCCTTTTGAATCAGGGGATCTAGAAATGCATTCACAGGACATTGTTTCTTCCTAAGAGGTTTTGCATTAGGATTTAGCAGGATTGTATGAGTAATAATGGAAGCTTCATATGTCCTGAAATCCTCATATGTCCATGCTATAACTGTCTAGTAATCCCTAAGTTCCTGAGCAATATTTCTATGTTCTTCCTCAGTAAATACATGTCCTATAAAAAAATTATTCATTTCCTCTTTAGTATTTAGATTATACAATTTGAACTATCCCCCATTGCTTTTAGGTAGGTCTTTCTACCAAATTATCTAATCCACATCAAATAATTTCAGCTCAACTATTTATTTCAGAATATTATTATCTTTTGCTTGAGATAACTCTTCATATTGAATTTTTCCATTCAAATGATCTATTTCCTCAATTATCTGTACCTCAAAGATACCATAATTAGCGATAAAATCTAAAATGTGATGGTCATCCTCGAACACCTATAGATTAGTAATGTTATCTGGGATCAAGGGCAATTGTACCAGCTTGACAATAAAAAATTCTCAAATCAAAAGCATCTAGTGGTTCAAGAAAACTGGAAGCAATAGCCAAAGAATTTTCTCTTTGATTGAATCTTCAGGGAATACGAGTGATGTTAAAAGCATCAAAATATTTTATCAGGTCCCATACTCAATGTTGATAACTGGATAAGTGTTTGTAATGAAAAATATATTGTTTCCTTACTTGATTGACCACTAGTTCCAAGTCACCGAAAACCTTAAGAATTTTAACTTTCTTCTTGATTGTGAGCATCAAACCATCGATGAAGGCCTCATATTCTACCACATTGTTAGTACATTGAAATTGTAATCTATAGACAAAAATAAATGACTTACCTTGGGGATTGATGAGCTCAACCCCAACTCTAATTCCTTGTTGAGATTTCAACCCATCAAACCCAAGGGTCCAATTTTGATCCCCAACAACTTTAAGTTTAGCATTCTTAAGAACTGATAAGCTAGTATTTTCAATCTACATTTCCAACTTTTTACCTTCAAGTCTTTCAGGCTTAGACATATTAAGAGTTATATTTTCCTAATAGTGTCAATTTCCAACTCTGTGAATGATCTCTAAGCACATCACACAACTATCCTTTGAATGTGTAGAGTTGTGTAACCTACACTAATCTTGTAATAGCTAACCTTTTAGATAATCTTTAGTTTTCTTTCTCTTTTGAGCCTCCCTAGCAATATTCTTCCAAAATTTGTCTAAATAATTATCTTCTCCTTTGAAAGTTAGAAGTTCTAATCATGGTTAGATTTAACTAACATGTTTGTCTTGGGAGTTATCTAATTATGCTTCTTTGCATTACACATGAAGACTTCTTCTATCTCAACTCCAAAACTTCTAATTCCATATATGCATAGTTCTACATCTATGTCTAGAACTTCATTTTATCTAGTTGTAAATTGTGATCATGTGTTTCATACATGGTTCCCTCTCTATCCTAATCTAATTAGGGACTCCTTTCTAGGGTAACCACATATGTGAGAAGACAGTGGCCATATATCTGTTCAAAGTCTTTGACCAATCTCTCCTAAATAACATCTCATGTGTATCTGGTATCTCAACCACTTGGATAACAATATAATATTGAATCCTAGGTTCTAGCGCTAACTACATATGGATGTTAGTTAACACTTTGATTACAATTACCTTAGTTTTATCTAGTTGAGTAACTTTCTTTAAGGAATTTTTTGGGGTTAAGCCTAGAGTTTTACATATAGAAAAAGGCATCACATTGGTAGATTCTCTTGAATCTACCAAGAAATTATGAATATTTTTACCAAATATTCTCAGCTTTAGAAAAAATGGTGGGGATTCTATCTTCCCATTATAAAAGACTACTTGTGCTTCTGCCATAGCAAATGTGTTTTTGTTTTTTGCCTCAATAGAGTTCTCCTTTTCTAAAGTATATTTACTAGGTATGATTTATTTGGGAAATTCTTCTAATGTATTCAAGAAAGCCTTCCTGATTACAATATTTTTAAGCAATTTTGATAAAGATAGGCTAATTTTTACCCTTTTGATTTTCTTCCACCAAATAATTAGTCAGATTGTTTTGATCAATGAATTCTATTTTTCCACTCTATGGGAGACATTCTAGAGTTATTGTATTGTGGAGTTCACCTTCAGCAACCCAGAGTGTACTAGATTTGTCATCAGGTGGAGTATTGAAGTTGTCAGGAAGAATTGACATGGTCAAAGGCCATTTACATCTATTTCCACCATGTGGTATTACTCCTCAAATTATAGCTATGTCCCTTTGGATATTTTTGGAAAGCATGAATTTCATCAGCTTCATCCTGAGGTTTATTTTCATCTTGGTAGGGAAACATGTAAGTTTCCAAAGTCATGCTTGAACTATCCTCTTGCTCATAGGTGTTACTCTTAGAAATGGTGGGTGACTCAAAAAAAGGTAACTTTCTAAGGCTAATGTGAAATCATAATTGAATGGAACTAACTTGTTCTCTTTGGGGGAGTGGGAGTACATTGATCCTTATAGTGCACAGTAGCTAGAAAGATATTTGACATAGTTTTAAACTATGGATAGTCCACTTTTGAATGAGAACTTGTATTGTGAATTCTACACTTGTTCATGGGGAGTTCAACCAAATTCACCTTAGACATAGACCTATCTTCAGAGGAATTGGCATTATCTAAAGGTGTGGATGCTCCTCCATTGTTTGGTCATGTGTTCCAAGGTCTAGGTTGTTTGGGATCGTTGTATGCTCGAACTTATGAATTTTGATTGCTACTATGAGAGTAAAAGCTTTGATTTCTTAATTGTGTAACCTCTATGGTTAATCTCTTAAGTTGACTCATTATTTCTTTAATCTCCTCTTTATCTTCCAAAGTCTTGATTCTTTGACTCTTTTGAGTCTATGTGAAGAAAGAATTTCCTTTGGGATGTATTTTTGTGATAGATGGACCAGGGTGTGGGACCAAATCTTGACTATTTTCCATTTGAAAGAAAATATTTTGAGGAG
>VDFB02190621.1:0-10421 GCA_007258455.2 Sequoia sempervirens
ATGCTGGGATGCACACCATGACCTTCATCTATAGGTTGTGCTCCATCCTCACCAGGCTGCATTCCAATGTCATGTGCAATATTATCATTGCTTGTCTATTTAAAACAAATACGCACATAATTATTTTATGGTGAAAATTAATATTGAATAGATTGAACAAGTATTCAATTTTATTGATTTTATTTACCTGAATGTTGGATGTAGTGGAAGGTTGTGCTTTCCTAGTTAAGACTCTTAGGCATTCAACCACGACTCTATAGGCTTGCTGGAAGGCAATCTTCAGGTCATCTTCTGTGGGAACTCTGTTGAATTCAGAGCCCTACATTTTTGCATAAGATAATGAATTTTGCTTCTATGGTGTGATAAAACCAAAAACGTTTTCAATTTATTATTTGGATACTATATTTCATTTATTGATACTTACAATTTGTGCAGCTAATTTCATATAACTACTAGAGCCAAGTTTGTGTTGCTCATGTTTTTCTAGTCTTTCCTTTGTTTCCTTTGATGTGTTGGGAAGCCTATGAAAAGTTTGAAATACATTAGATTATATAAAAAAGAAAGAGTAATCAATATATAATTACATTGTTGATAGTATCACATACCTTCCTTGGCCTGCTGGTCTCTTTCCTTCTTTTCTTTTCAGCCTTCTCCCTTCCATCTGACACCAGGCCCCTCCACTCCCTCTATGGAATCATGGGGGGACGCCCGTACTTTTTTTTCTTCTCTAAATGTGACCGATGTTGTCCCTCACATACTTTAGATAGGTACCATCTTTCTTAAGGACCTTGGTTCAATTCAATGTTTTATCACCGAACAACACAACTAAATGGTTAATGAGCTCATCATTTAAATCTTGATTTTGGGCATTCCACTATGTACGTATGGTGTGTAGTACCCCTCTGCTTTTGGTCCTTTGTGTCATATGAGTAAGTTGTGCATTTGCGACTTGCAAGATCTTGCTGCGTCTTGTCGTTCAGGTATTGTCGTGTATTTCGTTGCTCGTAATGGCAACATGGAATTAATTAAAGGATTAAATTAAAATTATTAAATTATTGGAAGGGGGAAAAATGAGTTAATATATTATATTATTCTTTATTAAAGTTTAATAAGGATGGATAATCCAGTATAGTTATAAATTTAAAATATTCCTTGAATATGCACATAAAAATATAAATATTAAATTTACATCTTATAGATAATAATGTAAAAGATTAATAATCCACTTATGGATGTAGTTTAAATATAAACTTCAAGGTGTTTGGTCATAAAAGAGAATTTGGAAGATAAAGAATAAATATTCATATATATATATATATAAATTTGAGAAAATAAATAAAAACAATTATATGTATGTGTGCATACAAATGTTTAAGTTTATTTAATATCTATATACAAACCAAGAAGAAGGACACATGTCCTTGATGGTACCCTCCACCTTGCTTCAAGAAATTCTTTCCTGTCTACCACGTGCCCTGTGCTTACATTCTCTTCTTGGCATGTTCATTGCGTGGCATTCTCCCCAGGAGAGGCTGTCTTTTCGGGGGATGTTTGTATGGAGATGAAGGGGGATACGTTTGGGGCGGGAAGAAGGGGGCAAGAGCGGGAGAAAGAACATCAACCAGGTGAAGGTAACTGCCTGGGTTTTCTGTTTCGTATGTTATTTTAAATAGTCTCTTTGTTCCATTGTCAGCCTAACTCAGCTGCGCACTTGAATATAATAGGACGTTTAAAGGTTTAAATAACCCGTTTGATTTCTGACAGTCTATCATAGTTGCAGATAAATGATTCTTTTTCCTTCTGCTCCGCAGCTTGAAGTAAAAAAATTGTAAATCTTGATATACCTTGTTGTCTTCTTTGCTAAGCCGATTTCTCTGTCGCTGCATTGATCTCATGTGTTTGTGGATGAGATCCATCTCCTAAACAAAATGCATGTACCCTCTTCAGGCCATAAAACCAACTACACCAGGGTATCTATTTAATCCCTCTATCTTTCATCAACCTCTTTACTTTTGAATCTCACCGCATCTGCCGCTTTTGCACAGGATGTTTAAAAGTAGAACATGGGTTGTAACATTTTTTTTTAAGGATCCATCTATAAAAACAATGTTGTTGGAAATGCCCAGCCTATATTCATATATGACCTACAGGCACCACAGGTTTAACTGGTATTCTATCAAACAGTGTACGTGCCTTGTCTCTGCTTTTGCATTTACTTAAAATTTTCTAAAGCCTTGAACAAATGTGCGTCCCCTGCAGTCATTTCTTTCCTTGAGATCATACAACTTTCACGTCTTGCATTTGAGTCCACATTTTTGTGAGGTTTTTTATCAAACAGTCAAGTGCCTTAGTTGTGTTACTCATTTTGCATACATATTTACCATCGCAGCCAGTTGAGAGGCATTGCAGGTTAGGCTAGCATCTTAGTATTAAGTTTTGTGTATCTCCAAGACACTCCTAATGATCAACTTTGTATGTAATGCAATAAGGGTTGCTATCGTGTGAACTATGTGCAGTCCTCATCCACTAAACTGCCTTTCTGTGTGCACTTAGAAGCGAGCAAAGTTTAAAATGTTAGGACGTGTTCTTGAGTGCTTCAATTGTCCAAAGTTTTTGAGAGATTCTTGCAAAATAGTCTTTGTGCACAATCTGCTACCACCGCTTCTCTTTTCATGTGTAACTTACCGCTGCTGCAATTTTTAGAATGTGGAGGGTGTATAAATTTAAACAATCTCCCTGATACCATTTGCAACCTATCACAACCGAAGTATTTAGATTTGGGAGAGTGTATAAGTTTAAACAACCTCCCTGAAGCTGTTGGTAACTTGTCACAGCAACAACACTTGGAAATAGAATGTTGTAGATGTTTAAATAATCTCTCTAATTCCATTATCAACCTGTCTCAGCTGCGGCACTTGAACATAATAGGAAGTTTAAATAACCTGCTTGATTCCTCTAACAGTCTATCGTATGTAGCATTTTGTCCAAACAGTTCACACCCCTTGTCTGTGCTATCGCACTCTGCCGCGTATGTATTTAGGGGCTTTTGATATGTGAAGTACGTGCAGCCCTCATCCTCTAAACCTACATATCTACACGCACCTAGAACACAAGAAGAGCTTTCAGTGTTAGGAAGTGTTGCAGAGTGTTTCATTAATTTAAAGAATTCAAGAGCTTCCTTGTTTAATCTTTTATGCATTCTTCTGAGATTGTTTCTGTCCCTAAAAAAAATAAAAAAAAAATAAAATGAATCACATAAAGAATTCAATGCATTCCTTTAAAGAAATATATTAGGTATTTGAAGATTTATGCTCATATCTTGCCCAATTTGATTTACTTGCATGGCCATCGTTATACAATTCTAACGTTGCGTATTATCTTGTTTATTCTGTCAACGTTTCTCTTAGTCCAACGCAGCCTAATTATATCAGTCTTGGTTTGAGCTTTGCTTTTAGTGCGTTTAAAGTTTCAAAAGGAAGAAGAGTTTGGTCATAGCCTTGGAATGCTTTACTTCATATTACATCATTTAAAATAAAGTAAAATAAGTTAAGCTCTTTAAGTCTAAGAAAGAGAAGAAATTTATCGTGGAAAAATCTTAAACTTATTTTATCCCTTAAATAAAGTTAGAGGGGAGAATATTCTTATATTCTTTACAAGGAATCTTTAAAATTAAAATAAGTAGTATGACTAGTTTTTCCTTAGATTATCTCCTTTCTAGGAAAAAAGGAAATAATAATGTATGTGATTAGAAATAGTATAATTATTTATATATAAATTCCTTTCTTGCTTATAATTCTTTTAAATTACTTTTATGACAAATTATATATGGAAATAAGTAAACAAACAAATAAATAATAGTTAATTATAAATAAATTGATATATGTATGTTCTTATGTTTTTGGAAATTGCATGGATGCATTGTAGTTAAATAGTAAAGGATTTCTACCCTCTTAGTATTTTTTTTTATTTAATTGTGTAAATTAAGGAATATTATTTCTTAGACAAGATTGATAAAGAGTAAAAAGATAAAGTATCATGATTATCATTTCAACTATGTTAGTTTAATGTTATTGTTGTGTTTGTGTTAGTAAAAGTGGATTGTTGTTAGGATATACCTTAGATATTGTTATTTGTGACATTTATAGCCTCAAAATTTGAGTAAAGAAATTGATAATTTGTTTAACTTAAATAATTTGATCTATTGATGGATGACTTAGTATTTGAAATGTGGAAGTGACATCTTTATTTGATACTGTGAGAGTGAACTTTCATGGTTGTTGTGATTACTTGTTCGTGATGGATTAACGGATATTCTTGATGGTTCTACCTTGACATGACTCCCTCTTGAGTTGGAGTTATTTTGACAAGATTCAATATGTGAGCTTGGGTATTAATGTGTAAGTGAGTCAATGGTTAAGTATTGATTTTTAGGAAGTGGCAGAATAATGCCTCTTGGCTATCTTGGTTGTTGATCGAATATTGTGTTTGTTGATATTGAGTTGAATTTTTATTATTGTTTTGGAGTATATCTTGTTTGCATTAATTTGGTTATTGTTCACAGTGAAAGTGATATTGAGTATTCATGTAAGGGTTGCTTGAACTGAAAACCATGTTGATTGGGTATTGTTTCGATGTTTGGAACATTATGTTTTATTTTAGATATTATGAAGGATCTTGACTTATATTTGGTTCTGATTATTGCCTTTTCTGGAAGGAGTCTGTGGTGTCCAACAAGGTTATTGAAAAGATTTTGATCTTTGCAATTAATTATGCAATGAGTTGATTATGTTATCTTGGTTAAGTTTAAAGGTCACGTTATGATATTGCCTCTTCTATTCCTCTCTTGCCATTTTGCGATTGTGGAGGTTATATAGTGAATTTGCGGTTCAAGTTGTGAGTCTTTCTCTTGTGTTAAGATTTTCTTGTGGTCATATTTGAGATGGTTGGGAACCTGACAAATTTGAATTACCTTCAATAGAAGATTGTGGATTTACAGTGTTTCTTGGCTTCCAGAGGCAATGGAGAAACTTGACATATGTTGATTTTTCCACAGTTATTTTGTTGGGATTTATTGCTCTTATATCAGATTTTGAGCTTGTGAGTATTACTTTGTACTATGGTGTTGAATTTTGATGTGGTGGGTGGTACCTCCTTGATCTTGTTTCAGTTATATGGAATGGATTTGTGAGATGATTCTTGCCTCGCATGTTGTGTGATATGTACTCCTTGATTTTTATGAGAGATGAGGTACACCCCTTGTATGTTTTGATTTGGTACCCATAGGCAGAGTGGCTCTTCATGGGGGCCGCCGCACAAAGGGGTTGTTTGGGTAACCCATGGAAGAGTTCCTTAATCAAGTGATAATGTAATTAATTAACTAGTAGGTTGGGTAGATAAACACTAAACAAGATTAATTATGAGCCTCACCCATATCATCAATGCTTTCACAGACTAAGGATGGGATGAGAAGACCTGGTTGGTAAGATCACTGCCTTGTCCTCACGAAAGGTAAGTGGTTCTGCATGAGTCACCCTATGGAATAGTCGCCTTGAGATAGGCAGCCTGGATAACCATAGATGGAGGTGGTAGCTTGTGATAGGTTGCCTGGAAAATCCATGTAAGGCCATGCGATGACACTCTCCTACAGTACCCATTTATTTTCTCTTGCTTGGTTGCCTCTGGGAGTGTTGTTTGAATTGTTGATGTTGTTGAGACAATTAGTTCTTGGTGATTGTTGTTGAAGCCTCCAAGTTCTATCTTTTATTGTTGCATACATGCCTCATGGCAACTTGATTGATGTTAATGAAAGGTTCCCTTGATATTTATTGTTGGTTGATATTGCAATTTTATTTGAAGGCTTGGATCCTATTATTGTTGGCACCTCTTATGGTTATTTAGTGTTGAGCTATAATCTTGACATTTGGATTTGTTGGAATTTTCATTATTTTGTTTTGGCTAAGTGATGGAAATGTTGTGATTTGTTATCTTATGTTGATGATATCCTTGTTGTGGAGTTTGGTTTGCTATTGGTTCATTGATTGTTTTGGATTGTGGTATAGGGATATTTCTTGTCAACTCCTAGCACGGGGGGTGGACTTTTGGGTCCACGTGGTCGGGTGGAACGTGCTATGCACCCCATTCGGTCCCCAGCCAAGGATCGAACTGTCTAGATATGTGCCTCTTGTGGACTCCAGGATTGTACCTGAGTCAGAGCTGATCTTGTTACTTTGTATTAACCTCTTCAGTTGTATTAATCTATCTTATTGTATTGTTCCCGTATATGTCGAGGAACACATATGTATCACTGTATCTCTTATATGATGTAACTTTCATTATCATTGTAATGATTGTAACCCTTGACCTTAATTTATGATCTTTGATGGATGTTTTTTATTCATGAAATGTATATAAATACTTGGTACTTTTAGGTGTTAACATTTCATAGTATGTAATTCTAATGGTGTTGTATATGTGGAAATATACTCCACAATTGGCATATTGATCTATTAATAAAATGTTATATGTTATCTTTTTCATCTCTCTTGATCAGGGATGGTTGGATGTTATCTTTATGTAATCTTTATTTGTTCGTTATAGTTATGGTATTAGTTTTAGGACTTCATGATGCCATCTCATGTACCCCAAAGGACATAATGGTCATTGTGAAATTGTATAATTTCTTTATATGCAATATATGTTCAAGAATTGTTCTTCTTTCAAAAAAAAAAATTGTGTGGTAATTTGTTGTTTCTGTTGTCCTTTGGGGTTTGCACGTAGGGGCGTTACAGCTTGGTATCAGAGCAAAGGTTCATACACTGGGCACTATGAGCCCAATTACGTCGACCTTGTTGCTCTAACTCTTGAGGGTATGTCCTCCTTTTGTGTCATCCTCACTTAGGAAACTGAGTTTGTTTTGTGGGGGTTTTGGTCTAATGGTGCAGGAAGCTGGTGGAAAGAATAGGACCCTCAGTGTAGTGCGCAACACACCGATATTCTTCCTACTAGGGATGCATTATGGACCTTTGTGTTGTCTTGAGATGTGACTTTTGGTGATGTAAGTTTATGTGTGTATGTGGAAAATGAGTGTTTTAACCTAGAAATATATGTTTATGAGGTGTTAAATTGTGCTTTCTGTTATGAAAGGGTGTAAAATTTGTTTGACTCTTGAGCTTGTGTTGTTGTCTTCTATCACGCTTGCTTGATCGTTGTGACCCTTCTTGGTGATTGTCTCACTATTTTGACTTGGGTTGGATGACATGTTATCTAATTTAAGGGCCTTGACACTCGTTAATTATGCACATGTCATATTGTTGAGTGGAGATTGAAGTTGTGATTGGATTAAATTGGTTTTTTAATCATATGGACTTGTACTATGCTTGTTAGGTACTTTATTTTTGATGACTTTATGATGTCACTTATAATATGATTACTATGTGGAGGATTGAATTTCAAGTAAAACTTTAGGATGCAATTTAGACAAGTTTTAGTTAGTCTGTTCAAGAACTGGAATTCTTAGATTATTGTTGTAAATTTACTAAATTGTTCACTGTGACTGGGTTATCATAGTAGGATTGTCTTGATCATCATGGTGAAAAATTATTAGCATTGCAGAAGAAATAGCCTTTATTCATATTAATATCATGTTAAGTAGTATTGGGTAATATTTTTTTCCACTAGTTCATCTTTGAATTACTCATAGCCTTATTGATGGACTCATAATCTTGATAACTTTTAGAATATTTCTTTGATCATATTGTTATACCTTAGTTGTTAAATAGTTAAAGAAGTATATCCAAAATAAGTACATTTGTAGAATTCTTCATATGTTAGTTAGTAATTCTTAACGGTAATGATAATTGTAGATCACCATCTTTTCCCTTAAGATCATGATTAGAAGATAGTGTAGATGATAATTAGAACCTATGTATGAATGTAACATCTCTTCTTTGTTGTCAATATTTTGATACTATTTATGTTATGTTGTGACTTTAAGAATATGATAGTGATTGTTTCACCAATTTGACTAGTTTGGCTGACAGTCTAGTGTGCTTGGATGACTATGTTACTCTATTCAGAGGCTTCTAATATGATGATACATGGTGTTTGAATTTTACTGGTTATATTTTCATCTAGATGTAGTACTATGTTGTTATTCAATTATTCATAATTGCTTTATGATGTTGATTATGATGTGTCTGGTGTTACTTGATGATGTTATTATTGTACTCAATGTTTCCGTTACTGTTTGAGGTCTTGGTGAGGGGAACGGTGTAGCATCACTCATTCATGAGCGCACTGCTACGCTATCATTTCCTATCATGCTGTGCCTGTTATTTGATATATATGTGCTCGACATCTTGTTTGGATGCAGGTTGCAGGTACCAGGCATCAACTCCACCTGCCTTGTCAGGTTTGAGCGTGCCCCACAATCCCAATGGGTATGATGTGGAAACCAGAGTTGACAAGAAAGTTTCCCCATCCTAGTTTGTCACCCCATCTTTACATCTGACAATGTCGTCTATTTGCGATCCTATTTTTCGTGTCGGTAACGCATTGTTTTGTGTCGGTTAATTTGAATTGTTTATTTGATGCCATTTTAATTATTGGGCTTATTTATTAGTTTCTTGTGTTGATGTATTTATAACTGCATACGCTTTGTTTTATCATCTAACTTCTAGGAGTAAGTCGATGCTAAGGGGGGGAGGATGTAGTACCCCTCTGCTTTTGGTCCTTTGCGACATATGAGTAAGTTGTGCATTTGTGACTTGCAAGATCGCATGTAGATTCGGTATTATTAAAATTTATCATTTGGATTTGCTAAATGTGGCAGCTTATGGGAATTAATTAAGAGTATTAAATTAAAATTATTAAATTATTGGAAGGGGGGGAAAATGAGTTAATATATTATATTATTCTTTATTAAAGACAAATTGTAAATTACAATTTCAAATAACGAGTAATTAAAGTTTAATAAGGATGGATAATCCAGTATAGTTATAAATTTAAAATATTCCTTGAATATGCACATAAAAATATAAATATTAATTTTACATCTTATAGATAATAATGTAAAATATTAATAATCCACTTATGGATGTAGTTTAAATATAAACTTCAAGGTGTTTGGTCATAAAAGAGAATTTGGAAGATAAAGAATAAATATTCATATATATATATATATATATATATATATATATATATACTTTCTTATATATATATATATATATATATATATATATATATATATATAAATATTCATATATATATATATAAAAAAAAAAAATTGAGAAAATAAATAAAAACAATTATATGTATGTGTGCATACAAATGTTTAAGTCTATTTAATATCTTTATGCAAACAAAGAAGAGGGACACATGTCCTTGATGGTACCCTTCACCTTGCTTCAAGAAATTCTTTCCTGTCTACCATGTGCCCTGTGCTTATATTCTCTTCTTTGCATGTTCATTGCGTGGCATTCTCCCCAGGAGAGGCTGTCTTTTCGAGGGATGTTTGTATGGAGATGAGGGAGGATACGTTTGGGGGCAGGAAGAAGGGGGCAGGAGTGGGAGAAAGAACATCAGCCAGGTGAAGGTAACTGCCTTGGTTTTCTGTTTCGTATGTTATTTTAAATAGTCTCTTTTTTCCATTGTCAGCCTAACTCAGCTGCGCACTTGAATATAATAGGAAGTTTAAAGGTTTAAATAACCCGTTTTATTTCTAACAGTCTATCAGAGTTGCAGATAAATGATTCTTCTTCCTTCTCCTCCGCAGCTTGAAGTAAAAATTGTAAATCTTGATATACCCTGTTGTCTTCTTTGCTAAGCCGATTTTTTCTGTCGCTGCATTGATCTCACGTGTTTGTGGATGAGATCTGTCTTCTAAAAAAAATGCATGTACCCTCTTCAGGCCATAAAACCAACTACACCAGGGTATCTATTTAATCCCTCTATCTTCCATCGACCTCTTTACTTTTGAATCTCACCACATCTGTCGCTTCTGCATAGGATGTTTAAGAGTAGAACATGGGTTGTAGCATTTTTTTTGAGGATCCATCTATAAAAATAGTGTTGTCAGAAATGCCCAACCTATATTCATATATGACCTACAAGTACCATAGGTTTAACTAGTATCTTATAAAATAGTGTACGTGCCTTGTCTCTGCTTTTGCATTTACTTACAATTTTCTAAAGCCTTGAACAAATGTGCGTCCCCTGTAGTCATTTCTTTCCTTGAGATCATACAACTTTCACATCTTGCATTTGAGTCCACATTTTTGTGAGGTTTTTTTTATCAAACAGTCAAATTCCTTAACTGTGTTACTCATTTTGCATACATATTTACCAGTGCAGCCAGTTGAGAGGCATCGCAGGTTAGGCTAGCATCTTAGTATTAAGTTTTGTGTATCTCCAAGACACTCCTA
>VDFB02190622.1:4280-20905 GCA_007258455.2 Sequoia sempervirens
TCATGGGAATATTTCAAAAGGATATTCAAGAGTCAGTTTGATGACAATAATGAAAATTATACACAAACTTTTAGGCCTCGATCTATTCCAACAAGCAATAAAATGACATATGACAATGTGTAGTATACATCAGAGGTTGGAAGTAGTCTTCAAGGGGAAAATACCCCTATTGTTCCAACTTACCCACATCAATACCTTGCACACCACAATCAGCCCCAAATTCATTATGAACAAAGTGGACACATTATCGTCCCTTCGCCCATATTTAGGAAATGTTTACCATAAGGAAAGTAGAAGGTGAAATAGGTTATTCCTTTTTGACAAGGATTCTGAATGCTTATAAAAACATACCTAATAACTTCAAACTTCATGAGTCTATTTGATTGACTTGTTTTTGAATGCATATGAATTGGGTCCAAAAATTTTATCAAAAAATGGGAAGCCCATTTTCCTAAGTCAAGTAGTTGAATTGATTGACTTTGTGGAAAAGAATAGGTATGGACATACATTCAAGGTGATATTTCATGATAATGCTTGTGTTCAATCAAATAATATAGTAAGTGCACCTGAAAATAGTATGCATAATAATCTGAGTGCATTTCATGATCAAACAATGGAGGTGCAACAATTTATGAATTATCATAGCATTGATAATAATTAATTAGAAGTTGAAACAAAAAGGGGTAGTATGACCTACATCAATGATGAAATCAATGATTGTGATTAGTCTAAAAAGGATGGCACTTATGGAGATCAAGGGGAAGAATTAGTCGAAGATACATAAAATAAGAAGCATGTTCACTCAACAGTGAGCAAATTTCAGATTTATTAACCATGGAATATCACAGGTATGTACATGAAAATGGTCATGATATTTTGTGCCCTGCTCACATAAACTTTGACAATGATGATGTTCCTTTGGGTACTAAGTGTGAAACATGTGCATTTGTTTTTCCTTCCACAAATAAACAAGATAATTTGTAGGATAACAATGTTCATGAAAGATTTCTTGATGACTCTTCTCACCAAAATGTTGAATTGCAGTTATAAAATGAGCCAGCATATGAATGCTTTTCTTTCCATATGTTGGAGGCTTGCTTTCATAATTCCCATGGTTTGCAATAGTGTGATACCAGCTATGAGACATCATATGAGTGTTTCGATCTCTTAGTCTATTTGGGAAAAGCTTTAATGAAACATGATGATGAAATAGACAATGCTAATTGTTGCATTATGTATGAACATGTTTCATTAAAAGAATATGATGGATTTTTATCACATGGTGATGGTATTTTTCAATTTGTGCTTGATTGTGAGATATAGTCTAATGGAACTAATGTTGGTAGGGGAAAATACAATGATATTTTTTAGAATGCAAATGGTAATGTTTTTCTTTAGGCTTACAATGATAGTGCTTTCAGATTTGACCTGATGTAGTTAGATAAAATTAAAGTGTATGATAGAGGAAAATATAGGATTTTATTTTCTGGTGGCCTAGTGCCATTAGTTGTGGTGTGATTTTTTAAATCATACCAGTTCAAGGGAGAATAAGAGTTTGACTTTGCTACCCAATGGATAAAACACTCAGTCTGCACCCAGAGAAATGTTTTGGATTCCTGCAATGTCTAGATAGCCATTCATACCTAACTAGAGCCACTATTAGAATTGTTAAAAATTGCATAAACGTATCCTTAAAAACCCTACCCCAAGCTAGTAGCAAAGTGCATTTTGTTATTATCCCATTTAAAATAATTGTCACTTAGATTGTCACCTAAACTTTTCTATTTAAATACTTCATTTTTTTTCTCCCATAGTCATTGTTTTCTTGAGCTCATATTTATTATCGGACCCAAAATATGACTTATATCGGGGAATCACATTGCATCGGTGGGAGTCAATTTAAAGTCTCTTTGATAGAATTATTTGTATGAGACGGTGTGAACACCATCGAAGAAACTAAAATATATTAGGACAAAGTTTTGATTCCCTTCGATGAAGCAATGTGAATTAAAACAATAACATTCATAGCCCTAACTTTGAAAGTATCGATATGACTATAGTGTAGGAAAACGCATACCCTTTCATTTTCACACTTGTTTGGGCCCGCCTTGCTTTATTTATCCTTATTTATGTCTTAATTGGTCCTATCTTGCTTCCACAAGCCTAATAAATTATATATTTTTATTAGGCTTGCAAAGTTGCATTGCAAAGTTGTCATCTTCATGGAAACTCACCTATAGGCCAAATATGAAGGTTTTAGGACCTAAGATCAAAGAAGAAGGAAGTGGAGACATCGAGCCTTGGAATCACATTCAAAGATTTCAGAAATTCAAGAAGAGACTAAGTTTGGAGCAAGGGCGTCTTAGTCCTCCAAGTGGAATTTTGTAGTTATTCTTTTGGATTCTATTTTGACATTTGAAGATTTTGTATCTGCCCCAAAAATAGCACTAGGACTATGACAACAGTAAGGGCATCTTAGTCCTCCTTGGCATATTTTGATAGCATTTTTGCATTTCTAGAATCCTCATCACATTTCCAGACTTCCCAGGTACACATATCCTATCTTGTTTAATTTCATCATTTGGAAAGAAGAAAAGGAACCTATGGTTAACTGAACCATAGGATTTTGGCACCCTAGTCCCTTCTAGCACTTCTAGGGTTTTTCACCTAAAAGGATAAAGTAGGGCCAAAAAGTCTAGCTAGTTTCACTCAAATTATGCAATGTATGATGTTATTTGAAATAAATGGAATGATCTAACTATAGTTATATGAACTAATTGACTGATTGTGTATGCAAAACCTATGATTTATGCAATGTTGGAAAACACAATGTGATATGCAAACAATGAACTATGAATGAACAACTGCAAAACATAATAGAAAGAGACTAAATTAGAGTGCAGTTGGGTAGAGATTGAAGAATCTATAATCTTCTGAAGGCTTTCTGAAATAAAAAAAATCACCAGTGGGACTCATTTGCCACTGATGGCGAATCAATCCTGCTTCTGATGAAAACTATTCGAAACAAGTTTCTGAGTGTCGGGATACAGAATCTGACAAAACCAGGATTTCTAGCCTCAAGGTGGGACTCATTCACCACTGATGGAGAATTAGTCCTCTCCCAAAATTCTAAGAAATCAAGGGACAATTCTGTAGCACTAAATATGAGGTTGTCTGCTTGTCAGGTTGCCAAAGTCAAATCTGCAGAAAATGGATAGAATGTCTTCTCCAAGCTTGAAATAAGATGTTGATTTGAAACACTTTGTTGACTTCTTTTCCACTTTTCAACACCTAAATGCTTTTCAAATCTACATACACAAGTCTGCAAACACAAATGAAAAAGGGGGAAAATGGTTAAGGGTTAGGTTATAGGGATTTTCCTTGGTCAAATCCCACATTGGTAATCAAACCCTTAATGAAATAATGAAATGGAGGAGAATGATAAAAAAATAACATGTAAATGCAATCAACTTCCCAAACCCTTATTGAAGAAAATATGAAGATATGTCAATGAAAGCTCTTAAATGTTTGATTGATGCTTGATTATAGGATGCAAAGTGCTCAAATGCTAGTTGAATGCTTGAATGAGTTAGAAGATTGTAGGAGATGTAAAATGAGAAAAAAAACTTATTTATACATTCTTGTGCCTTAGTAACCTATTGATACCTCATCATAGGCTGACATCAAGTAATTTTGAATAAAACCCGAAAGGAAATTTGAAATATTTTGAATTTAGAGCCAAGAGGGACTCATTCGCCATCCATGGCGAATGGGTCCCACCTTAGGCTTGAAAGTGGGTGTCGGGAATTAAGTCATATTTGATGTTATTTGTTAGGTTTACATTAAAAAATGCACTTAATTAAGCCTTATAAGGGAATAAAGGGGTCAAATAAAGTATAAGAAAGGTGTAAATAGTGAAATTATGCCTAGAAAAGTGTGAAATCTTGGTACAAGACTTTACAACATTTCAAAATAGGAATTGATTAGTGATGAAAAGGTGATTTTTTGGTGAATTGTAATGAATAGAGTCTAGAAAAGTGTAGAAATGTTTTACAATACTTCAAAACACCTTCACAAGACATCATAATTTGAATTTTAAGAACTTAAATGTGCATATTCAAGCCATATTACATGAATAAATCAAAGAAAAATGGACCAAGCATCATGAAGAAAGGCCTAAAAGACCATGAAAATGACAAGGGGCCATTTTTCGATGGCACATTGACAAACCCGCTCCTACAAAAATGCAACTTGAAAATCATAATAAAAGAAACAAAACTAGTAGAGAGAATAGGCATAGACATCGTGCTATTTCTTGAAAGATGCACGAAGAAAACAACATAGAAAATCAAAATATGAATTTGAGAAAAGAAATAAACAATGGGCCTCCTCCCTTAACAAAACCAATAGATCCTATGTCTCCATCACAACAAGGACCAACACCTTCTATGGATATTATTATTCATCCTCCTATTGTGGTTAACTTGGATGATGATGAAGAAACCGCTAAAATTGATGAGAAAGTGCATAATGAGTTAAATTTGATATTCTCCTCTTCAATGAGCTTAAATGATAACAACCATGGTGATCCTCCTAAATCGAGTGACACATGACGTGTTGAACCTGGTGATTCTCCTAGTTTAGCACTTGATGTTGTCCCTCTTGCTAGTGATCAACATTTTGCATATACTAAACAAGACTGGGATGCAGATGACCTGATGGATGGTTGAATTGCATGCGCTTTACTAGTCTTTTTGCTTTCTTTTTTTGCTTTGTTTTTGGTTCATTAAATGTGTGTAATGTAATCCCTCGTATTGTTCGATGTTTCCTCTCTATGTGCATTCCTCTATGTGTACCTTCATTCTTCTATATGTTGTAAGCTTCTTTGCCTTTTCATTAGTCTTTTCCTTTCATTTTCATTTATCTTTTCATTTTTGTCTTGTGTTTTCCTTTTGGGGATGAGGCAAGGCGTCAAGACACCCTATGTCTCTTCCATGTTGACCCAAAATATTTTTCATTATCTTTTCTTTTTCATTTCATTTTTGTGTCATGTTTTCCTTTTAGGGATGATGCTTGAGGTGTCGAGACTTTCATGGTTCTTCCATGTTGACCCAAATGGTTTTTCATTTGTTTTCGCTATGTTTGTGTCATTCTTCTAGTTCTATGTGTATTTGGGGAATGATGATAGTTCCCAGCTATCTAATATCATTGCAACAAAGATAGATACTGACCCAAAATCTTTAGATCCCTTAGGTGTTTCTGGGGGGAAACCCTCTTTTCCTTTTTCATTATTTTTGGCTACTTTAAATTAATTGCTCATAGCATGGTGTTTAGCAATTTCTTTAAAGTGGGGCATACATTGGCATTACATCAACATCATTTTGGAATGATTTTAGTTGCATTTTTTTTTCATATTTCATATTCCTTGATGTGATTTTATTACTTCATGTGCAATGTTTTTTTCTCTTTGTGGTGACATTGGGAGTAATTTCCTTCAAGAGCTTGATCTATCTTAGCATATTACATTCATCTTAGTGGTGATGTGACACATTGCATTCCCTAGGTTGCAAATCTTTTATCCTTTGATTGGTCCTCTCTTGGAGACATTAGGAATGAAGTCCCCTAAGATTAAGACCTCACATGAACTAAGAAAGATCCCTTTGAACATCCCTCTTTCATGTTGCATTTTCATTTTAAACCTTATTAAGGTCATCAAGGTATGGCTTTGATATGGTCTCCTGGGGCTCACCTAGTGAACAACTAGCTTCACTATCCATTGTGAGAATGCATTTTTCCTTTTGTCCTTATTAAATTCATGGAGGTATGGCTTTGTTATGGTCCCCTGGGGCTCACCTAGTGAACAACTAGCTTCACTATCCCCTATGAGCATGCATTTTCCTTTTTATCCTTATCATAATCATGGGGGTATGAATTTGATATGGACCTCTTGGGGCTCACCTAGTGGACAACTAGCTTCACTAGCCCTTGTGAGTGTGTGTTTTGTTTGTATAGTGGAAAATGTGTTCCACTTGTAAAATGTTTTTGGACAACTAGCCTAGACCCAATCCACAATGCATTAGATGGCTAGTCAAAGCTTGATCCATTACATTTTTCTTTTTCCTATCTTTGATGGTGTATGCTTGTGATCTGGTTATGGCTTCATATATCATTCTCAAGTGTGTTCCTTTGTGCTTATGTTGGTTTTCCATAGGATGATCTTAATCCTAGGTGCTTGGCCACCCTCTTGATTATTGTCATATTATCTTACTAACATTCACACATTTAAACCCCTCTTGATTGTGTGGTTGGCTACTTTATTGTGAGTTTGAAGCAAGTTCATCCTCTCACTAAAGTGAGGGCTAAATGTACTATAGGAAAATGCATACCCTTGCATTTTCACACTTTTTTGGGTCTGCCTTGCTTTATTTATCCTTATTTATGTCTTAATTGGTCCTATCTTGCATCCACAAGCCTAATAAATTATAATTTTATGGCTAATCCTAACAAACATCAAAGGGTAAATGATAATTTAGTGATTTTGGTTGTGTACCTGATTTTTGGACTGGGACTATGATGCCACCTACGGCATCTTTTTCCTCCAAATGTCTTGGGACCCTCTTTTCAAAGGAACCTTAATTAGGCCCATTTTTGGAGTGTGTGCCCCGAGTTTCATGCCTCCGGACTAAGACTCCACCTAGGGTTCCTTAGTCCCCCTTAGGTTATTTTTGAGATTTAATTTCAAATCTTGGCAAGATTTAGCCTTCTTTAATTAATGATTTCATATGTTGGCTTTTTGTGGTGTAATTTTGAGATATTAAGCATAGATAAGTATAAATACAAGGTTCTTTCACTCATATTTTCATCTAGCAATCTAACAAGAAATCTAAGCATATCCAAGCATTCAAGTATTTGAGCATTCAAGAGAAATTCATTAAGCATTGGGAGCCATCATCAAGATTCAAGCATCATATCAAAGATATTATTGCATCATGTGTGTTTTTGAGCTAGCATTTGTGATGTAGGGTTTTGATTCAAGCAAGAAATTCAAGTTAAGATCTATCAAGCATTCCTTTGATTCAAGATCTACATTGAAGCTAGCCATTTCACACAAGTTTGTAGATTTCATAACAAGGGTTTGGTGAATTGAAACATAACACTTTGTTCATTCATCATTTCTCTTCATTATTCTATTTCATTCCAAGGTTTAATTACCAACAAGGGGTTTTCCCAAGGCAAACCCCCATTTACTAACAATCAACAATTTTTTCCTCTCTTGCATGTTCGTGTTTGCATATTTAGGTTGAAGATAATTTGAAGTGCAAAGTTGCAAAGTTGTCATATTCATGGAAACTCACCTACATGAAAAATCTGGAAGTTTCAGAACCTGAGATCAGAGAAGAAGGAAGTGTAGACATTGAGCCCTAAGATCACATTCAAAGATTTGAGAAATTCAAGACGAGACTAAGTTACTAGCAAGGATGTCTTAGTCCTTCAAGTGGAATTTTGTAGCAATTCTTTTGGATTCTATTCTGACATCTGAAGATTTCACATCTTCCCCAAAAAATAGCAATGGGACTAAAACAATAGTAAGGGAATCTTAGTACTCCCTAGCATATTTTGATAGCATTTTTGCATTTCTAGAATCCTCATCACATTTTTCAAACTTCCCAGGAACACATATCTATAAGTTGAATGTTAAATTATCTTTTCCAAGATTTTGCTTAGTGGTGAACCTTGCAAAGCTTAAAGAACCCCCTCCTAGGTCTTCCTTGTTGAGAATTGACTCACCTTTGGGTTGATAGTCAATCCAATTTGGGATCCTAGGGCATATTTGAATGAAAATTGGAGAAGTGTGAGGTTCTATGACCTAGGCCATAAAGCATCCCCATTTTCCCCATTGTTCAATGGTAGGTTTGTAAATATGTCGAAGTGACAATGTAATGTCAAAAGAGATAATTTATGGAGTCCCTTCAAAAACTCGATAAACAAAAAATGTATATATCGAGGGGAAAGCTATATATCAATGAGAGGAAATTAAATGTCCATTTAATGGAGTGATATATATTGACAACATAACATCTTATAATCTCATCAACTAATACTGAAATGTGTAAACACATTGGAGTGACTAAGGAATATTGAAGACACGGTGTAACAATAACCCAATAGAAGGTTTGAAGGGACTTAAAAATATTTAAGAAATATTTTTCCAAGTCCTTTCGATATCCTAATAGAAAATAAGTACATCGAAGGGAGATGTAAATATCAGTCAGAACATAAAAATAGTCCCTTCAAAACTCTGAAGGATAAAGAAAAACACTATATTGAGCAATTTTTCAGCAAGAGAAAATTTTCAATCTTTTTGATACAACACATACAAAAGTAGGGTTCCATAAGAGGAACGTAGGAATGAGAGGGGTCATGGAACAAGGAACTGAATAGATGATGGAAAATCCCATGCTAGTAGGAGAAAGAGTTGATTGTGACCACAAAAGAGGGAAAGCTTGAGTAGAAAAGTGAAATGGTGGACGTGGGCAGGGACATGGGAATGAACAAAGATGAAAAAAAATGTAGTACAAGGGGGTAAGCAGCTAAAAATATATTTCAGAATGTCATACTAAAGGATGGGAATACAAAAAGTCAATTTTTAGAATGTGAACGGTCTGAAGCTTGTTTCTTCCTTCATTATATAAGAAGGAAACCAATATCGTGGGGAACATCTCTTGGAAAGGGGGGAATTGGATTTTGGAAAAGGACATTGTAAAGGCCTATTTTTTGAAGCATATCAATCAAATGTTGCTTTCTCTAGTGTTTGAATTCTGGTTGTCAATTAATTGTTGAATGTCATTGTTAAAATTTTACCTAGTTGTCTCCATTTTGTTTTCTCATTATTATTTAAATTAGCATATCAAGGATATGTCTAGTTTGTCAAAACATAATTCATGTTTTGTGTGATTTTTAAATTAATAGGGTTTGTTTAAGAAAGAATTAAATTCCTTTGAATAGGTTACAATAATCTGGAGGATTCAATTGGATAAATAAGAATAACCTAATAATAGATAATTTCACACGTTTATGCAAGTCATAAACAACATCGTGCCAAGTAATTTGAGTCATACCTAGAAGGAAGGCACATATCAATTTGAATTCTGACTCTATTACCCAAAAAATGCACCGATCAATTCATTTTCCAAAACTATTCCATGTATCATGTTATATTATCCAATTTTAATTTTCTGTTGTAGGAGTAGGTGTAGAAGTTAGTTTTAGAGTATCTATTTCAAACCATCATGCTAGTGCAAAATAGATTATGAGTGGATGAATGAAATGCTAAAGATTGGAATTAAATAAACCCTCTAAATTTGTATGAGGTCATAATCTACTTAATTGTCACCACTTTTATCTTTGAAATTTTACATTCAATGGTGAACACAAGGTAATACCCACCTAGGCATAGTAGAGCCCAAAGTGTAGGGAATCCCAACCATCTTGTTTGATTCCGTTCATTGGCCAAATCCTTGTTAAACTTGAAGACAAAGCTTGGAATACTTTTAGAGTTTATCAATTTGTAGATTTGGGAACCAACAAGGTCCTTTGAAATAAGGGACTCACCTTTAGCCCTCTCGCCCTTGGTGATTGGTATGATTTTCAAACAATTATAAATGGTTCATTAAGTATCTTTAAATACAAAGGAATAACAATATGTGGTACAAAACATGTGTTAATTGAGCTCATAATGATTAATAAGAAGTTAAAGGTAGAAGATATAAAATTTAAATTTAAATTTAAATTTAAACTTAAATTTTTAAATTTTATATTAATTCTCTAGACTTTAAAATTCAATTGTGATCAATCTATAATAAAATAAAAATAATAATAAAATATAAAAAACAATGTATTAAAATAAACATTATAAATAATTATAAAAATTATATAATTATTAAAGCTTTCCATCAAAATACTTCAAAAACTAGATAGAAATTAACATTAAAAAAAAGGTTTGAGCTAGAGTTTAATGTTGAATCTAAACACAAGCCAAATAAGTTATTGAGTTCTAATCTAATTAAAATTATCCTGAATGTAGTGAAAACTAACACTACTGTATTTGACTCCAATTTTTGATGAAAGTTTGTTGAAATATCGACAACCTATTGTTGGAATACTGATGAATCATTGAAATAATTTTCGTCGCTATTTTTTTGTCACTTTTCCAACTAGCTTTAAAACGTTGAAATCACAACTCAGCTTCGTCAGTTGCTGCCACAAAAAGGGGATCTGGTGTTCGTCAGAATATTGGCAAAATTTTTGTCGATCTAGTGACGAACAATAGCTAAAACACAAGTAGCATGCCTTTTCCAAAGTGTCGGAACAACATCAGAAGTTCCTCAAAATTGCGATGAAATGGGCAAGCCATTACGACAAAAGTTTCATCAGACGTATTGCAAATTCATTGGATTCTTTTGGAGGTTAATCGGTTGCTTTCGTTGAAAGTTCAATGCAACAATGCAATGTTTAAAAAAAAACCTATTCATTCAAATGTAGGCATATCAGTGAAAGATCAAGACTATTATAGTGATCAAAATTTCCTAAGAAGATATATCGGGAGGACTAGCCTATGGTCTCAGCAATGAAGTTTCATCGACAAGATACTCATCTTGTCTCATCGATGAAGCACAAGGGAAGCATATCGGCAAGACATATACCATCAGAGTAAGTTCTAAATGTCTACCTAACTTGCTATTTCACACTGATAAGATTACATCGTAGGAGTCTTGGAGACATACTTGAGATCGAAAGAATAATCATCGGGGAGACTCACCACATCGGGGAAACTGCAAAATATCCTAGTGATACATGATCTCTTGCCGATGAAGATACAAATGGATCGAAATAATTATCGGGGTGACTCTGGGTGATATTTGATGTATAAGACATTTTTTAAAGGATGTGCCCTTTCAAAAAATTGATGTATACGTATCTATTTTTTGATATCAAAAGGAGAGGCGAATAGGAAAAAAAAATACTATAGATAGTTTTTTTTTTGTAATGATGTTTTCATCAAAAAGAATCAGATGCATGCATGAAGTTTGATGAAGTTAATGAAGATATATGAATTTTTGGCTTAGTCTTTGGTATCACTTGTCTGTGGAATTATATAGTTATTTGATTGTCTCCATTTTGATGCTTTTTGTTGTTCAAATTGGTATATCAAGTATATATTAGTTTGCTGATACACATGTGATGTATTTGTGCGATGTGATCATTTGGTTCTTTCAAGTAAATATTAAATCCTTATAATCAATCATAGTAACTGGAAAGTATTAATTGGGTCAGTAAGAAGAATCAAATAATTAGGGTTGTCATCCTATCTCAAGTAGAGATGTCAGCCATTTACTTGCACATTTGTACAAGTTGTAAACTACATTTGTGTGTCAAATAGTTTGAATTGTTGCCATCACAAATTATAGTTTTCTAGATCTTCATTAGACTCCATATACCCAACGAGGCACTAGTCTTACGTACTTCATTTTAGTTCATCCATTTTATATTTTACAGCTGTTAACTAAACATATTAGGATTAGCCTTGATATTGCTTATACAATCTATACCATAATAAAGATTCAATTGTCCATTCCCACTTGCCATTGTGGATAAACTACTTAAAAAGTAAACACAAATCAAGTCTACTTCATTCATATAGGTATACCCGCCTAGGTCTAGCAACACCTGAAGAGAAGAAGGTCTAAACTATTTGGCCTTGTATGTTACCCTAAAAAGTACCAAGAGTTTGGAAACCTCTTGAGGCATTTTGCCTGCATTTTCGAGAGCTAATAGACAAAATGCCTATTGGGAAGTATGAAAACTTATATATAGGTAAAAGCTTTAATCATTCTATACATTCTACAAATCTAAGTTGAATGCAACTAATTTGAAAATACTACAAGTCATCATCAACACTAACAACTTTAAAGTCACAACTATTGGTCCAATATTGATAAAAATATTGGGCATTATATAAACCACTACTATCACAACTATTGAAACATGCTCAGGTACTGGGTCCTCTACCCTATATTAAATTAAGGAAAACATTATTGTAAACACAATATGCATATAAGAATATGAATGTAAAGGAAAATGGATATTAGCAAAACATAAATGTAAATAAAAGTAGTGTGAGCAGAAAATGAATCTAAATTGGTCTTGAACAAATAAAATCATACCCAATTAACATTAAGTTATACTGAACTTGTACTCATTTCCATTGTCAATCTTGAAGGTTACTTTGATGCCTTTTGTAGAAACTCTCTGGCCACGAGGCAAGATAAGGTGGGAAAACCAAGTGTATATTGATGATTTCCTGACAATAAAAAAGAAACAAGCAACCAGTCAACCCTATTAGAAAAGAATAATCTTATGAATTGATTTTATTTGTTTTACTAGCTAATGGATAGTGGACCTAGTTCTCTTGAATTGAGATACTACTAATATGTGTTGACTGGTGATTTTAGACTACCAATATTCTACTTCAATCTCTATAAGTTACTTTTGTCTTAAATATATTCAAGATAACTCTGCAAAAAAATTCCCTGATTTGTTAGAAATTATGCAAATTATTTTCTTAATACTTTTCCATTTTGATATTTTATTTCAAAAATTCATAGAAAGATATGTAATGCCATATTTGAAACTTACATATTTTAATTTTACTAGTTCTATAATTATAGGATATGATTCCAACAATTGTGAAATGCATTGGCAATATGTTGGATGAATGAAGTAAACTATGCAATTGGTAGGTGAAAACCTAAATTCCTTAACCCTTGCCAGCATCTTCTTTCCTATTATAAAGTATGTGCTTTGGAACAGAAATCCATCTAAGTATAATGAAAATGATATTTTTTGTCAGATATTATATTACAGTAAGTTGAATGAATGTAAGTAGAGAAATTTTTCCATACATGCAAATGGTACAAAATTTCATGGTTAAGTGGAAGCCTCCCATCAACAACAAGATCCAAATATCCATGTATCTATCTCAATTGAGCCTCTAAACCCTTCAGTGCTGTCAAATTTTCCACTAACCTGTTATGCACAAAAGTCAAATTTTAGAGTTATGTCATCACTAAAAAAAAAAGAAACAAAGCTTTGAAACCAAATCCACACACAACACAATTTGGTATTCATACAAAGCCATACAAATAAACTAAACTCAGAACATTGGAATGGGAACAACTTCAAATTATGATGCAGAGCATGGATTCACTTTACTCAACTAGAGGCACATTTCACAATAATGGGTTCTTCATCTAAAACATGTGTATGAGGTTCAAATAGTAAAGAGATTGATGAAAGATAGAGTAATTAATAAGATACTTAGATGTAGTTGGATTGAAGGCCATAAACTAGTACATGTTTTTTTGTGTAGGAGTCATATCACATCCACAAACATGGCAGAGCTATGCAAAAAAGGAGAAATTGGCTTGGAAAATGAAGGCATCAGGGTATAAAGAATCATTTTCTGCCACCATGGTGAAAATTTAGCACTTTCTTTCATCTTTGCATATTGGTTTGATGCTTCAAACGATGCATTTCTTATATTAAAGTGCATTACCTTGAGCTTCTCTTTGTTTCAAGAATAGTTTAATATTCTCTACTTAATAAGGCCAACCACATGACGGTGGAAGCTCATTTTCCCCTCCCCCCCCTCACATCACTCTCAATTCCCCATACCTGATCATATAACATTAATCATTCATTCATCAATTAATAAAATATAACATTCATCCATCCAAATAACATATTCATTTATCATTAACATTCATTCATTACATATAACATTCATTCATTAACATATTCACATTCATTCATTAACATATAACATTCATTCTTTCATTTTTTACATACTAGCAAAAATATGGTTGTCATAATATGATTACAATCACTTTTTTTTTGTTTCTTTTTTGAAGCTAAGAAAAGCTGAAGTGGAGTATCATTTTCTAAATCATTTATCCCCCCTTTAGTTGTTCTGCCCTCTACTCATGATCTTAATGTACGCCTAGTCGTGTACTCACGAAGTGGATGCCACTGCAAGGGGGGCTCCTGCAATAACAAAGAAATGTTAAATTGATATGTTTTATTATTATTGTTACAAGTGTTTCATTAATTAAAAGAACATTATAGTGGTTCTCTTTACCTGATGGGGCCACATCATGTTCGTGATCTTGTCTTATAGCCTCATGCTCAACATGTTGAACACCCTCTAAATCCTGATCTAGAGTTGAAACATGAAAGGTTACATTAATTAATGCACCAATTGTAATTAAATATGTTTAAAAGAACATTAGAGTGGTCCTCTTTACCTAATGGGGCCACATCATGTTCCTGATCTTCTCTAGCCTAATCATGCTCAACATGTTGATCACACTCTACATGCTCTAAAGTTGAAACACGAAAGGTTACATTAATTAATACACCAGTTGCAATTAAAGATGTTTAATTGTATTAATCCATACTACATTTTGTATAGCACATGAATACATCCAGTACTGAGATGCACACCATGACCATCATCTACAGGTTGTGCTCAACCCTCACTAGGCTGCATTCCAATGTCATGTGCAGTATTATCATTGCTTGTATTTTTAAAACAAATAGGCACATAATTACTTTATGGTGGAAATTAATATTGAATAGATTGCACTATTCAATTTTAAATAAACTTTATTGAATTTATTTACTTGCGTGTCAGATGTAGTGGAAGATTGTGTTTTCCCAGTCAAGACTCTTAGATGTTTAGCCACGACTCCATAGCCTTGTTGGAAGGAAATATTTAGGTCCTCTTCTTTGGGCACTCTATTGGGTGCCTGTTTTTTATAAGATCATGAATTTTTCTTCTTTGGTGTGATAAAAATAAAATTGTTTGCAATTTATTATTTGGATGCAATATTTAATTTATTGATATTTACAATTCATGCGGCTAATTTCATATAACCACCAGAGCCAAGTTTGTGCTACCCATGTTAAATTCTAGTCTTCCCTTTGTTTCCTTTGATGTGTCAGGAAGCCTATGAAAAGTTTGAAATATGTTAGATTATGTAAAAAGAAAGAGTAATGAGTATATAATTACATTGTTGATAGTATCACATACCTTCCTTGGTCTGGTGGTGTCTTTCCTTTTTTCTTTTCAATATTCTCCTTTCCATCAGACACGGGTCCTTCCACTCCCTCACGGAATCATGGGGGATGCTCGTGCCTTTTTTCTTCTCTAAATGTGACCTATATTGGTCCCCTCACATACATTATGGGGTACAAACTTTCCTTGGAATGCGGGTTGGTTGAATGTTTTATCACCAAACAACACAACTAAATGGTTAATGAGCTCATCTTTTAAATCTTGATTTTGGGCATTCCACTGTGTACATATGGTGGGCCCGAAGAGCTCCAATGTAATATCACGTAGATGTTTATAAAAAACATCATTTCTTGCAAAATGATCATGGGATCATTAGTCTAAAAAGAGTGATCAATAAGTAAATTTCAATTGGATTCTATATAATAATAATTAAAAAAAATTAAAGTACCTAGCACCTTCTCTATCTTAATAGGAACGATATCCTCAGTCACCACAAATGTGACTAGCAATGTTCATGTACTAGTAAAATAGCAAGATCCAGGAAATATAGCTAAAACATCACCAGTAGTAGTGGCATCTACATCCCCAGGTACATGTTCTAGCATGGTGTTCACTGTCAGAGGGTGCATTACCAGATGCCTACATGGTATGTGTTGCTAACATTTCAGTCAAAAATATAGGCACAAATGATGGGGTCAGATGATGTGATGTATGCACAAAAAGATTAGGATGGACACTTGTACCAACCCTTACTCCTCGAGCAACACCTACAGTACCCTGATCATGGCCAGTAGCATCATGAGGATGCAAAAAATCTTGTAAAAACAACACATATTTTAGTTCATGACATAAAAGAGTAAAAAATATAAAACCATGAATGAACTTATGTTATAATTAAAGACCTCATGACAACTTACTTGCAAGTTTTATGCTCTCTCAGTCAATATTTTAACCCTCTCTCTTATCTCATCTATTTGAGGCACTATGAATAACAACTGAAAGATTTCTTCATTGCATTTTTTTGGGTCTTCCTTATCATATCGAGAGGGTTTGTTGAATATGCAATGTCATCATCACATAATAGTGACTTCACCTCCCTATGGATGCTCTCCTCTACTACTGGTGCCTTTCCATGATTAGCCAACTCCAACAAGAATATTAAAAGCATTATCAAAATTAACCCAATAAACATGAAAAAAAACTTTAATAAAACATTTTGCTCGTATCTAATTTGTACAATTACAATGATGTAAACCTGTCGAGTAGAAGCGCTTGAAGATGCATCATGATCTATGCTCTGGACCAGAGCCTTCCCCATACGATCAATTTCCCATTGTGACAAAAATTAAATATAAAAAAAAATTACCGAAATGAAACCAATAGACTTACAAAAAAAAGCATAATAATAAAATGGTATATTGGAGGACTCATTAATTGGAGGTTGGGTAAAATGGTATATAATACATACCACCCCCATAGTAACTGTGTT
>VDFB02190623.1:0-12854 GCA_007258455.2 Sequoia sempervirens
CTGCATCATGTTTCTTTGTAATGGGAGCTTCTTTTGTCTTCTTAGTTAGGAGTTAGATTCATCATAAATGGTAATGTATCTTTCAAGTTTTCTTAGTGTAGATGGAGATGATTTGGAGTCATGGATTTTCTGTACACTGGTGATTGTGCCATATTTGTAAATGTTGTTTATCTATTTCACAAATAGTAGAAGCAACCAGATTTAAATCTACTTCATATTATGCTTCAGAATGGTATTTATCTTGGGTTAATCATTCAATTTGAGAAGCTTTCAATGAATGAAATCTTATCTTATGTTTTGTCTAAATGGTGATTTAAAATCTATTGTTGAAGTTAGCACTGTGAATGAATGAAATTATGTGTTAATCATAAGTTAATTTTGTTCTGCAGTTTTAGTTAGCAATTCCTTGAAGGGTAACAAGGATTTGGTTAAGTTGGATGAATTATTATTATTCTCTTTGGTTCCAAAGCTTTGTTCTATCTTTTTTCTATTTCTTTAAAAGCCAGTTAAAGTAGGTTTAAATTTATATTTGATCTTAGAACAATCTAGAAGCTCAACACCAGCAGGCCCCTTGAACATTATAGTTCACATCAACCATTGAGTAAAATCAACACAGTCGAGAACTGATTACCAAGACCTTGGGAGTTAGATATCCATGTGTTATTCTTTCTCTTTCAGGAGAACAGAATAGTATATTCTTTAATTGTTGTTGTGCTCATCTGAACCATCAACACTACTCTAGGCTCTGGTAGACCTAGGAAGGTGTACCTGAGTGATAAGGCAGTTTTGAAGGCTTGAGAATGATCTCTAACTTATGCAATCTACTCATAATGGCACATGGGGGGTGAAGTTGATGCAAGATTTGATGACTAATTTCTGCTAAGAATGTTTGAATAATCAAGAGTGTGAATTGAATTTATATAAAATATTCTAAAATTTACAAGTTCCTAATCTATTGGGTGAATGGAGTGAATGGATGAATGGTGATTATGAAGATATATTTTTATGATAGGTAAACCTATTATTGAACTTAACTCTAACTAGTGGGAACTTTTGAATGTTTGCACCTTGTGCAAACATGTAGGTTGGTCAACCATAGTACTCTTCTTTATAGATCCTAGTGTTATTCCCTTAAATTATTGTGATTCTATGAAAGGATTTTTAAATTTTAGCTTAAGGGATACAAATTAGATTAATTACTTTAAAAATATTTTTAATCTCTGAGGGAACCAATTAAAATGAATTAAATGAAAAGATTTTAATTCTCTCTCAATAGAACCTAATCAAAACAACCACACAACAACAAAAAATGTGTCCTGATAGATTTTGTAAATTTAAATAACTTGAAGAAACCAATTTGGAGATAGTACAATAACATATAAGCATGAAAATTGATACAAAATTGAACACTGAATATAAGTCACCAATAAAGAACAATCTTCTCCATTATATTGCTTCAAAATGATGTTGCATCTATAGTAGAAGTCTTTCAATATGAGATGAATGAATGTAATATTCTATATGAATGTAACCTACTACTATTGGTGGAAATGGTGATGTGATGATGATCCAATCTGGGTCTTGGTTTCCCTATTTATATGGGAAGCAACAAGCCACAGACTCATTGCATTGTTTCATAACTAAAACCTAATTAACATAAACATAAAACTTCAAAGTTTGATGGTGGATGCACCACAATTTATTAATCTCTAGCAAGCACCTATGATCACCAAAGAACTATTCAAGGATCATGTGCCATGATAATGCATCCACAACCACACAACCACCAAAATTTGACATCTTGTTACTCCTCTCTATTGATCTTGTGTAATGAATAAGCTAATATTTGATACATGTTCAATATATCCACTCTTAGCATGAATGTATGCATTATGTATAATATCCTTCATTGCATATTCAAGTTTGAAGATCCTTCCAAGCTGCACATGTGTCTTCTTGAGTAACCTATCTTCATCATTAATTTCATCAAGAGTAACTGGAAAATACTAAGAAATTTCATCCTTCCATGCATTTTGGATTTTTAAATATGCTCGCTCAAAGAAATTTGGGAGATCCATGCTTAGTGGATAACTAAAATCACTCAATTCTTGTGTCAAGATGTTATAAAATCTAGCATGTGAATTCATTAGCTCTTGAAACTCTTGAAGTACACCTTTTTTATAACCTTTCTTTGCTTTTATTTAGGGTTCCACTTCCTCCATTCTATCATGCAATCTATTATGTTCTAACAAAGCTATGTACATTTTTTCATGGATTACCTAGACCTTGTGAGCATGCCTGAACATCTCATCAAATCTCTTACTAACAAGTTTTGATGCCATTTTAAAGGTAGCGACTTTCAGTTTTTTCTTTAATTATACTTGTTCTTTCTAAGCTTTTCCATATTTATGCTTCTAGTAGGTGGTCTCAGACATTGCTTCAAGCACCTTTCTTTCATGTTAAATCAAGGGTGAGTAAATCCTTGAGGAGGAAGGAAATTTTTCTTTATAATTGGTTACTTCTTGTTTTAATCTCTCATTCTTTTCCATCAAACCTTTATTATCTTTGATCAATTTTTCAATTTGAGCTTTTGTAGATTTGGCCACATTCACATTTAGATCAATCGTCTCTATAGGTTTTGTATCCCCTACTCTCTATACCATAAGGTGTCCAAAAATGTGATCATGATTACTGATAAGGGAAGGCCTTTTTCCTATTGAGTAAAATACCCACATCTATAAAGTAGCATTATTAGGGTTATACATTGATTGAGTATATTCATCAGTTAATTGCAAGGCTTTATTTTTCTTTTCAAAAAGTTGTCAAATATAATGGTTGAACTAATATCCCACCCTGGTAGAATCATGACCCCAACTTCTTGTAATAGTGTTCTTCCTCTTTCAGGGGTCATATTGTTCATTTCTTCATCTACCTCATGCTGAAGCTCCTTTAAGGTGTCTATATTTTCCTTGAGTTTAATATCCTTTTACTTTTCTCTTATCATTCTTCCTTTATACTCATAGATGAAAGCTTGAACTTAGGAGTTTGCACAAATGTGTTATCTACAATGAATTCTTCGCTAGAACGATGTCTCACATGATGAGATAACTCATTAGAAGCTTCAAATGTGATTACATTTCTCTCTAGTGGCTCTGATACTGGGGAATAGTAGGAATATAAATCTGTGTGACTTCCTATGCCTCCTAAATGTTATATTTGATTATAATAGGAGTTTTAGCTTAGTAGCTCACCTATGGAGTAGGTTGTGGTGATAAATGACTTAATGGTGATTAATTATCAACTTGTCTGCTAAAACCAATATTTCTTCTCCTTTCAAAAGTAGCAGGGAGTAAATATTTTGTCAATTCTTCCTCATGTAGAATGATTTGTTTAACCCTTTCCATATAATCCTCAATTTCATTAAAAGCCTCCACATAAAATGGATTATTATTTCCTCTCCAATCCTTGGCCATGAAAATTCTATTATATGCATTCTTTATTAGTGTAATTAAATTAATTATTACACTAGCATAAGTTAACTTAGGTCTTCCATAATTTATTCCTAGGTTGCTCTTTAATAAATCATTTAATAATGGGGTAATGTCCCCTTCCATGTTTGTAGGGATAATATTCCTTCTAGAAGATGAGTTTTACTTCTAGAACATATCTCAACATTTAATAATTTCCTAGATAGGGTTCACATGTTGTCACATGTTGTTAGATCAAGACACATGGAAATATCATATTGCATATTACATCTCTTTAATGCCTATATATTCAAGGCATTTGTACATTTGTAATAATTCAATATCATAATATAGATCAATAGAATCTCTATTGTGCATGCCTAAGTTTAACACTTTCGGTGTGGTTGATTATCTTTCTGGAAAGGTCCTCCATTGGAGACTGTAGCTTCATGTACCTTGTGCATTTATAATCTCAACATGGTATCAGAGCTTGTTTAGTGAAACATCAACCTCAATCAAGAAAGTTGGTGTGTGAGATTCTTTGTAGGCTCGAAGGTTTCCATTGAAGGCTACTTGACTCCACCCTGGGACCAAGCTAATTTCTAAAGCAGATAGAGTCATATTTGACCTCGCCATTGTCTTGAGAAGGCCTCAAAACCCAAGGATCACTTGTCCAATCATCAAAATTAGATACATCAACCTGGAAGCAATTAGAGGTATTTGGGTTTGCAAAATCAAGCTAGTCCCGATCATTACAAATTGTGGTAAAATCATCTTTCGGTTAGTTGTCCTCTAAGGAAAATTTCTTTAGTAGCACACACTTTTTTTTCAAAAGAGTATTCCTAGTTTATCTATTATTTTGGAAACAAATTATATATATTTTAGATATATTTTCTATAGTTTTTAGAAAAATTATTTTGGGCGACCTTTATTTTTAATCTTCGGTTGGCATTGTAAGGTTTTTTTTTAATCATTGGAAATATTATTTTGCACATATTGGTTATTATATTCTTTAAAAAAAAAAATGTTTTTTGATTTTTAATTGCTATAAAAGCAATATTAAAAATAAAACTATAGATTCTTTGTCAGCCCATCTAAATCTTAGGTCTGCAGAAAAAGTGCATCGACCTCATTTATTTTTTGTAGAGTTCATTTTTTCAAGAGGGGTATGTGTTTTTCTAGTGGGCCCATCATTGACCACCATTCTTTGGTCTCCCTGCCCACCGATCCACATTCACTGGCCTTGTTTTGTGCTATCTGCCATCGGGTCTACTACTTCATATGCCAGTCATTACTTTCATTAGCCTGTCGAGCTCCTACCTTCATGTTGGCTCCTGCTCTTTATCTCCAGTCATTGTGCATCCATTGCTAGCTGTTGTGTAACCATGATCTATAGATCAGCCTATTCCTTCTTCATGTCAGTGTTGGAGTTCCATCTGTTGGGCTCATGCTCTCCAAGCCGACCGGTAAAGACTTGGTCTTATCCATGACCAAGGGTTTTGCTTAATCAAGAGTGGCGACACCACCTACAATCTCAGCTCCACTCAGTTTTTAGCCCCGATGCCACCCCATCTGGGGGAAATTTTTTTTCTTTCCTTCCACCAGGGTCACATCAATGACTAGGTGCTAGCCTAGAGGGGCTAATTTTTTGCTCCTCGTTAGCCTACCAAGTGCCTCATCTAGGCCATTTTTTCATTTTATCATAACTTTTTACCAGGGTATCAAAAATTGACAAACGAGATACTGTTGGAAAGGTAATTCACTTTCCAAGCTGTGACATCGATTCACCAAAAATTTTCTTTCAAAAAATTCTACAATCAGCTGAGAGTTTAAACCTAATCTGGAATTAGAGGCTCATATCTTTGGCTTATTCATCACATTTCAATGGATTCCAATGGCATCGGGAAGATTTTTGAGCTTGATTCATCAGTGTAGACCCTTGATTAGTTTAGCTCTAGAGTGCTCTTGCAATAATTGTTTTTAGTTTAGGGCGTTGTTCAATAACTTGGATATCTTAAAGGCTGGAAAATATTTCTTGATCTGGGTAGTATCACTTCAGTTGCACATCATCCTTGGAAGTCTCTATTTTTTATTGAAGGTCATTTGTCTTTGTATTTTTTGGAGAAATTTCATTATGGTGCTTGCATATACTCCTCTAGTTATGTTGCACAAGGGTAACTATAAGCAATGGTGAGATGGGATCATACACCATCTCCAATCACTTGATTTATTACCACATCTATTTGGTATAGTTCCCCATCCAAGTGAAGGTATTCATGAGATTGCTTGGAGCTGCAACATATACACAGTCTTGGAGATAATTTCTATGCAAGTTGATTGTGATGTTTTGAGTTCTATTGATCATTGTGATTTTCCTCACATCCTTTGGACTAAGCTTTGGGAGATCTATGGAGATTCAGACACTCCTCCATTCCCTGATGATCATGATTTAGAATGTCATTCTTCAAATCCCGGTAGCCCATGATGATATTGTTGTGCAAGAGGTTGATTGCCTTGAATCTTTGAAGAGGTTGACAGTTGCTTTAGGTGCTTCTTCTCCATTACTGACTATTGGTATCCCTTCACAATCATTGATTCCTTGTCTAGATTCATTGATTGAGGCTTCCATCACCATCTTTATCCATCATGACACATTCAATTTTCAAAACTTGGCATCACAGGATGGCTTTGTCTCAGGTATCACTGACTTGGCTACTTCTACAGGTTTGGAGGACATTCTTTAGGGGGTATCACTGCTCTATTCAAATTCCATTTTAGAGAGTTTTCTTGAGTCTCCTCATCCTTTTGTCTCAACCATGGTTGGGGATCTTGAGACTATCTTGGAGACACTTTTTTTCTCTTCAAAGATTTCATGTATGATATTTCTTCCCTATCATTCCATTCAGGATTTGAGGTTTCTTTAGCATCTAATGTTGGATTGGCTTCAATATTCTTTCAGTGGTTTTGTGGAAACTTCTTTCAAGGGGGGCTATCAAGTCTCCATCATATCCATGACATCACTATCTTTGGATATTTTTTAGCATCAGTTTCCACATTGTCCTGGTTTGTCACCCTCTTCATTGATTGTGAAATCCTCATCTTCAAGCAAGGAGACATTTGAGAAGAGTTCAGAGACACCATCGGCATTCACCTTCACCCTTCCTTCCTTCAATTCCTATCTAGAATGGGAAGCATCTCTTTACTTGCACCTAGTTTTGTTTGTACTAAATGGAAGAAAAGTTGTTTGTCAACATTGGATCTTGTTTTGTCTTCAAACACTTACCATCCTTGTAGGTGATCACATCTTTTTGGGGGGCTATATAGTCTCTCTATTTCATCCCTATGGGGGGGCTATTGTATTGTATCCATGTTATGGATGGTGTACTTGGGGGGTATTTTGGAGTCCTCCACCCTTCCCATTCTTACATTTTTTCATTTTCATCTCCTTTTTGGAGAGGGGTTTTGTTCCCATTTCTCTAGTTGTGGGATATTTTCTGCATCTTTATCATGTGCATCGTTACCTAACATGGCCTCATAGCTGGGACCCATCATCATCATCATCATCATCATCTTTGTATAATTATTGCATTTTCCTCCCTAACTTGAACTTATGGGGGGGTGCTAATGTAATTAAATTAATTATTACACTAGCATAAGTTAACTTAGGTCTTGCATAATTTAGTCCTAGGTTGCTTTTAAATAAATTATTTAATAATGGGGTAATGTCCCCTTCCATGTTTGTATGGATAAGATTCCTTCTAGAAGATGAGTTGTCCTTCTATAACTAATCTCAACATTTAATAATTTCCTAGATAGGGTTCACATGTTAGATCAAGACACATGGCAACATCATATTGCATCTTGCATCTCTTTCATGCCTATATATTCAGAGCATTTGTACATTTGTAACCATCCAATCTCATAATGTAGATCAATAGAATCTCTATTGTGCATGCCTAGTTGAAACACTTTATATGTGGTTGGTTATCTTTCCTGGCAAAGGTCCTCCATTGAAGATTGTAGCTTCAAGGACTCTATGCAACCATAATCTCTACATGGTATCATAGCGTGTTGAATTTTAACATTCTTCCTCATTACTAATTGATTCTCATCACAGTTTGTAATGAAATCATCTACATGGAACTCATGTTCATGTGGACATGGAAAAGGTATCCCTTTTTGCTTGCTTGATATGGGAATAATTAATGACAAATTGGGCTTAATGTGGCCTTGATTTGGTGCTGTGAGGTGTTTTACACATCCACACTAGGTCTTGGACCCTCACAAACTAAATAAAATACATCTAACAATGTCTTGTAAAGATGTTGTAATGTGTTGTAAAATACTTTCACACCTCTCTAGACTTAATGAACCCATTTTTCCTTAATTCAACATTATAAAATGCATTTAATTGAATCATCATATTAATCTAGAATGCTTTTAAAATAAACTTAATGTTAATCTAGTGTTGTAATGTGTCTTACACATTCACATTGGATGTTATACCTTTCTAGGTTGTGTGGACCTCACTTTAGTGTTGTAAAGTGTATTTAATAACACTTTTACATTAAATTTTGTTTCCCAATCCCTAATTGACCTTTACATTATCATTAATATTCCCCTATGACCCTATATTTTTCATGTTGAGGCATAACTTGATGAAATAACCAACATAGTCATCATATAAACCTGATTTTATGACTTCCCAATATTCTAGCTAGAATAAATGGCCCTTGTGGGACCATTCACCATTAGAGATGAATTAGTCCCATATAGGTGAGATCCATTCACCCATGGTGGCGAATGAGTCCCTTTTTAGCCATTTTTAGGGTTTGAGTAAAACAAATTAGGTTTTAAGCCTAATTTTTCTCCATATCGGCTTTAGGGATCCAATTAAAAAGAACACAAGGTTAATTTCCTATAAATATAAGTTTCTAAACCCTAATTCATCATAACTTAACTTCATTAATCAGTTTTCTTCCACATCAATTCAAGCAAGCCATGGTTCTTACATTCTAAGTCATCAATATAACATTTTTTAGATATTCAAGGGAAAAATATTCATCTATTACTATAGAAATTCAAGATCAATCATCATGAAAATGTACCAATTACATTATTTCATCATTTTGGTTTAATTACCTAAAAGGGGTTTGACCAAGGAAAACCCCCATGCCCTATCATCCAACATTTCTCCTTCTTGTCTTGTGTGTTTGCAGATTTAGGAATCTTGAAGAGTTGAAAATCATTAATGATTGAGTTGCAAAGTTATTGAAGACACCTACTTGTTGACCAAGTCTAAATATCTACTAAAATTCACCTACAATGCCAAAAATAAAATTTTCAAAGACACTTGTTAGGAACTAGAGTATAGATCGAGGGCTCCTATTTCCACTTTTGAATCTTTAGAAATTTAGAAATGGACTAATTTTCCATTAGTGGAAAATGAGTCCCACTACCATTTCTGATTCTATTTTTTTCCATTTTTGGATACCCATTTGTCCAAAATAGGCTCTAGAACAGTTTCCCAAAACTGGGACTCATTCGCCCAGAATGGCGAATGAGTCTCACAATGCCTAAAAGTCAACATCTTTAGAATTTTAGAGTGATTTCCAGTCCTTATCAAGTTTATAGGTGCACACATTCAGTTTTACAACTTTCTATTTTGTTTTACTTGCATTTCTATTCATCTTTCTAGGTCTTTTTCCATATCATAATGTGTTTTCAAACACTTTGTATTTCTTAGTTTTTCATTAGTAATCAATAAATTTCATTAGTTTTTTTCATGTATATCATCTCATCTAGGCATATTGCATCTATTTCAACTAAATCTTGAGTGTAAACATAGTTGGTTTTTCCCTATTTCTTCCCTTTTAGGTGAAAAACCCTAGAAGTGGATGTGAACGTTAGGGTACCAAAATCCATGTTTACATTTTGGTGAAATTTCTTTTCAAATACCTACCTTTCTGATTTGGAGTCCATTATCATCTTATTCCTAGCTTGCATTGACTTTGCATTACGGTTGTATTGGTTAATTTGCATCTAGGGTTTCAAATTTTGGCACTAGTGAAAGTGCATATAGGAGGCATTTTTGCATCTTAAATCATTGGAAAAAAAATTGAAAACTATATTTACATTTATTATTCAGGGCATAGAATAGAAAAGACATCAACAAAAATTGAAAATTTTAGAAATTTTAGAAAAAAATCCCCATTGGGACTCATTCGCCACCTTGGGTGAATCAGTTCCTTTTCAACCCTAAAACTTTCTTTTATAGAACTGAAAAACCTATTCTTAGGCTTTTTTTTGGTTCCATTACCTATTTGTATTAGTTAGCTAAGCTTCTATAACTTGCATTTTATCAAATATAACTTAATTTGGCTCATTTCATGCATTGCTTAATTTTAAATTTGCATTCCCACATTATTGCATAGCATAATCAGTTAATTATCATCTAAAAATTGCATTTCCTTTTAGCCTTTTACATTTCATTTTGAATTTTCATAAATTGTTATTTCAAAATGTTAGTATCTATCCTTTCCAAGTTTGCAACAAAATTTTTTGTTAACAAGCATTCTATTCATTCATTCATTGCATTCCCTAGTTATGAGAGTTTCTTAGCGCAAGAGAATGAAAATGTTAATGCTTCCCTTAAGAATACACCCTATACTATCTCTCCTATTTGTGTGGATGATGTGATAGAAGAGAATACAAATAGATACTCATGATGATCAAAATTGTTCTTCTCCCAATACCTCTCCTTTTAGTGACAAAGGTATCTTGGAAAAATAAGATACAATCATTGAGCATCATGCAAATGTTTCTTGTCCTCCTCCTCATCCCCTTTGGGAAGATACTATAGCAGAAGAGAATGAGATTGTAAATGATGAGGATGATAGATTGGTCTTAAATAATCAAATCTTTAAGGTCTCTAACAACCCTCTTTATGATCCTTCCTCTACCTATCATATTTTGGAAGAATTAGGGAACAAATGAATGAACTTATAAATGATCATGATATTCATACTTTTTTTTCTCCTAGTATCTCATAGCTATGAAGATGACACTTTGATGTTGGAAAACACAATGGATGAAAATCATGAGAATCTTAGTAATCCCTCTTCAACTAGGACAACCCTTATTGATCAAGACACTTCAACCACTAATCATTCCCCTTCTTGTGATGAAGCCAATATGGAAGAACCACACATTAAATGTCATGAACATCTACTTTGTAGTTTTCCTAAATGCTCTTCTCATAAGGAAGGTATCATGGTACAAGAAAACATCAACAATATCATATGCAAACCAAAAACCAACCTTGCTTTGAATCATCTTCAATTGTTGGATATGGATCAAGCCTTGATGCCAATGTTAGAAATTCATGATAAGTCACCCCTACTCCTCAAAACAACAAGGTTGTAGGTGCTCTAACTAATGTCAAGAAATAAGATATAGAAAGAAAAAAAAAATTGAAGAAGACACAAGGTTATTGGAAGAAATCTCGAAAACCTTTGAATCCATACCTCTATCCAAGGGAGAATACAAGATCATATGAAAAGAGTCTAACCAAAGCAATGAGAAACTAGTAACAAAAATAAAAAATTCAATAACATCCTCTTCAACCATCTTACACACAAAAACACCATCCAAGATAAACTTTGAGGAAATTGAACAACCACCAAATCCAACAAAGGAAACCAAGCAACTTGGGAAAGGATGTGATGTTATAGAAAAACATATCCATGCCCCTCTAGCGCCCAAAACACAAGCACCAAATCATGGTCTTGCTAATTGTCCTTTCATAGAAATCAACCCATCCAACAAACCTTCACTCAAAATCAATACTATCACAAAGAATCTTCCAAGACAACTATAACCTTGGTACATCCTAAACTTATAGACATCTCATTAAACATGTATCCAACATAGACTTTGTTTACTTATCAACATAAATAATATTAGTTGTTGCTCCTTGCCATGTAATAGTTGTAGGATCATAGCATACTCATTATTGCAAGGAACATGATATCATCATCCATTCCAGGCTCACCTTTGTCTTGCATTAAGTGGGGGCAAGGGGTTACGTAGCCTTGTCCTCATATGCCACTTGTCATTGTCTCTTTTGGCTAGTCATTAACCTTTCATGAATGTATAAGATGAAGCTTGGGATGTGGATGACATGTCTTAAGATTGAATCACATGTGACATGACATAGCTTATCAAAACCATATGACTTGGCATAGGGATTTTCAAACAAGCTCTCATACCCCCTTCTACTTTAAAGGAATTTATCACATTAATGGTGGTAGAAATCGCTTTAAAGTGGGAGCATGCATAGACAACATCTTTTTGAAATTTTCATGGTGTGATTTTTCTTTTTCTTGTGATGTTCCCTCTTCTTGGTGGTGTCATTGGGTATGATTCCTTCTAAGAGTGTACAATCAATTGAAGTGGCCTGATGTGAACAAGACATACCATGGATAATGATCTAACACCCTGATTTTTCCTCTCTTGGAGACATTAATTAGGCACAATGCTCCCTAAGAAGAATACCTTACATGAACAAAGAAAAATCCCCTTTAACAAAATTTTTACATGACATTCAAATTTTTTTGCAAAAATGATTACATTGTGGTACCCTATCAATGTTATCAAGAGCATAACTTTAGTATAGTTAGTATAATGGGAACTCGGGGTACTGACATGGATTTTTACATTAAATGGTAGGAAGGTGACACACTGGCATGAATTTCTCACTACAAACACTTCTTTGGTACAACTCACCCCATGGAAAATGTGAAGTTCCATGGCCCCAGAGTGAGTGCATCTTTCCCACCCTGTTTTCCTCTCTTGCCATTACATGATATTGTTGGTTTGACTTAGTGTTGTTTCAGGATAACCACCCCATTTTAAATTTTATTAAAATGGGACCCCCTCTTTTGCTTTCACTCTTTTGTGTTTTTCCCCCTTTGATTTTGAGGTTTTACTTTACCTTGGCATGTGCTTCATATGTTTATCTTGCTTGCCCAAGTGTTTTTCCCAAGTTGAATATTGAAAATTTAGTGTTTTGGGTGAAGTTCGGGTTTTTACCTCGTCTCAGATTTTCCACCATCCAAATCTTTCCTAGTTTTCAAACTCTAGTTTCAATGCTATTGTTCAAGTTTTTGAGCCAGTTCAGGATTGTCCGCCCTGGTCGGATTTTCCTAGATTGCGCTTGAAGTCCAGGTCGGCTCGTTTTACATTGCAGTTCAGAGATTTCTAGCCTTCGCAGAATTCCGCCTGGGTCAGATTTTTCCAGATTTCTGTCTGGTCGTCGGGTTTCCGAGTTTGGTCAATTTTTGGAGCTTTATGCCATTTTTCTTTATCATTTGCATTCTCCTAGTT